>JAIPRL010007971.1:0-21699 GCA_025469235.1 Pemphigus obesinymphae | reverse complement strand
GTAATCGTGTTTAAGGGAACCGTGATTAGCGTGGTGAAATCCAAATCTAATTAAATCACGGTTAACTATTAATCGCGATTACTTTAATCACGATTAGAGCATTTTTGGTGAAATCGGCCCTAAATGTCAAATTACAGTTACTTATGATATATCTTTAATCGTGATACCCATACTAGATTCTGTGATAATACTATATTATATTATGTTATGATAATAATTTTAAATTTATCAGTTTATTGTATATAATATAGTAGGTATATAATGTTTTATTCTTTTCTTAATTAAACATTTATTTAATTAGTTTGATAATAAAATGATAAATATTATTATTATTATTATTATATCATATTATACTATCAATATCATATGATAATACAATTAACTATACCAAGTATATTATACCACAATTTATACTTTTTATACCAATTCTACTTTTATTAAAAATTGACAGAAATATTTAATTGTAAAATTATATTTTTACTTCAAAGTGAATATTAAACACAAAAATGTACATACATTTTATATGCGATAATTATCATCTTTGGTCTAAAATATAATTATTATGAAAAACTGACTTGTTTGGAGTTGGTTTGAACTTTAATAACCAAAATCTGTACACACAATAACAACAAATTACCAGTTACAATTTTTTTTTTTTTCATATTTTTTTGATAAAAACATTTTAAAATACACATTTACAATGATTAATAACTTCATTTTTTTTTTTATAGATAAATTATATTTCTCCACTTAAGACAAAATAATATTACCAATTTTTATGAACTAGGTAAACCTAGTGGAATTACTTTGATTACGTCATAGAGTATGTCATAATTACATTCATTTTTTAATTACAAAAATGTTATCGAGATTTTTTAATATTGAATTCATTAATCAGAAAAATATGTTGAACATTTATTGACAAAAGGTGGTAATAAACTGGTTAGTGGATAGCTGTAAATCTGATATTGCTAATCAATCAATAGAATAGAAAATAGTTCATAATAAATGTACTCAAAATTACAGAAACGGAAAATATTCAATAAAATACCACTGTAACATATGTATACATTTATATATATTTCATTAATCACACTTTTTTTTTAAATTTTTGTACAATTACAAGATGACCTTACATTGTTTTCAATTATAACAATATCCTTAAAACTATTGTAAATAGAGTGATTTATTTAATGAGTGTATACTGCAGTGTAGTACACCAATAAATGAACCATCCCCCTGTATACAATTTAAGGTGTCCAAAGTGTTAGTTGGTTTTCTTTGAGGGGTAATTTAATTTTTTTAGTTCTGGTTATAAGAAAAAGTCCAAAATGATAGGACACTTAATATATAATATATATATAATACATAATTACATACAATTTGTATGATAATAGACTAGTTACTTTTATAAATATCACTTTAGTAATACATTATCATATTTATAATATTAATACATTATAGTATTGGAACAACAATAAACAACATATAATATATTTTGTTTTTCTTAAAACATTTAAATATCAGTACTTTTTAAACGAAACAAAATTAATAGTATTACTTATAGAAAATAAGGAGCTAGCTTATACAAGTAATATTTGTTTAGTATTTATTTTCATATAATTATTATCAGCAAAGTTAATAAAATTAATTAATATTACTACAGTGATTGTTAAATTCGATAGGTGCCAAAAATAAAATCTGACAGGTAAATTAAAAACAATATACCTAAATGTCAAGAGTTAAAAAAGAAAACAGATATAAACTTATCCTAAGATCACAAGATTATTAACTGTTTAAGGAAATATTATTTCTTTTACACCGGGGTTTCGTGGTCAACTTCCTCAATTCTACTTAACCTCCATCCATTTGGATCACCTAAAACAAAATGGAATTGGTTAAATACATAAAATACCATTAAAAATTATTGCCTATGTTTTTTTTACATGTTTGAATCTCCAAGCTATTTATTTCCATCACCATTAAAATGGTGTAAAAAAACGCATAAAAATATTATTTAACCTTAAACCATAATAGTACACACACACACACACACATATATATATAGACAGGGGTAGACTAGTCTGATTAGCTGTTAGGCAGTCAGCAACTGGTTAAATACCTGTTTTATAGCATTTATATATTGAGTATATATTTAAATATTTCTGGTCTAAAGATAAAAAATAATTATAACTAGACTGTTGTCTTAGCCAGTCCACCTAAGTATATATTATATTATTATACATTAAATTTCAATAAAAACACAGAAATACTTTAAATTAGAACAAATAAACATCTTACATTTTCTATAACTCTTACTACACTTACCTAAAAATTATATGTAATTATTTATGCAGAGTTCTCAACACGTTACGTAGAGTCTGTTGCGAGTACCATGAAGATTCATCATTAATCAACGGACAGTGTTCCATGCATGCGTTTTCATTCTCTAATAATAACACAAGTATATCATGCAAAAACTAATTGATAACATAATCTTGTAAAAATTATAATACATGCTTCAAAAATACATAATAGAATTTTAAAGATATTTTATAAAATTTAATAAACTATTAAAATGCCAATAGAAAAAAATCAAACAACTAATCACACATTAAGGTAAATAACTACAACGAAAAAAAAATTCTATATTATTAAATACCAAATTGATATTTCATGAAAAATCCATGATTAGCCAAATTGTATTGAACTTATACTTTAAACTATAAGGTAAAAAATTAATTTACAAAACAACTTTAGATTTAAATTGGACCATGAATAATAATGAGAACAAAAAAAAAAAAATATGTAAATGTGAATACTATAACATAGATTGGTTATATTTTATAATATTATAATGTCTAAAATTAGAATTTATATTTAACTTATGAAAATAAATATATTAAATCTAGGACAAAATCCCTACATAAAAATTTGGACAAAATACCCCCTAAGAGATAAATGAAATAAAAATTAATAAAAACCGTGGTGAAGCATGAATATTAAAAGCAAGTAGATAATATTTGTTTAAATACCACTCCTATACCCCTGACTCCTCCGTATTATTATTTATTTTATTAGGTAGGTAACCATTATTGTTCAAAGATTAAAAGGGGTTTTGTGATGAAAAAAAATAATAACATGCTATTATAGTTATACTGAAGAGTATTAATACACTTATATAAACTTTAAAGAAAAAATATGCCAGACATTTTATTAATTTTATTAATAAAAATAAATATTATAATATCATATTTTAGTATTATCTATATATTTAATTTTTATATTGTTCGAGCATCTTAACGGTAGACGTAGTCCTTTGGTCGCACTTAAAGTGTAAGTTTTTATTTTGTATGTGCATATTTAAGAAAATTCTAAAACCCTTTGCATTACATTGTTTTTCGGAGGGATTTCGTCCGTTTATCAAATATATATTAACTTAAAATTCAAAATAATAGTTACAAATTTATATATTATACTTTCATTAAAAGTATATTATACTTTTTATATTATTACAGGTTATTAATTATTAGGTATACATTTTAATATAATTTATAATTATTTCTCATTATTCATTATTAGGGCTCAGAAGTTGTACATTTTTTTTTTTTTTTTTTGGACTTAGACGATGCTTTCTTAGTTGAAAATGTGTTTTAATAGCATGAGAATCTAAATAACTAATTTTCATTTTGCATATTTTTTACTTTTTAAATAATTTTTTGTCATTATTACTCATTCTTAATCTTTTTTACTCATTTCCCACTAGTTTAAAAAAATAAAATAAGAATCCCACTATTAAATTATATTTTAAATCATATCATTCGTCAAATAACATGTACCTTGTTATTGTACTCTCACTAATTTACAATCGCTTCACTTTTTATCATTTCTTGTCGACCATTAGGCCGATAACTTAAAACACGGAAATTAGTCACAAATATCCAACTTATCTCGTTGATTACAGTCATTGTTGTCGTGTTGTAGTGAATATATGTACATTTTATTATTTTTTTCATAATATTTTTGAAACTCCGAAAATTAAAACGTTTAAAAAATTTTAAAGAAATGATACCTAATATTCCTTTACACTATAACCAGTATTGACCAGATGGGGTACATGGCTAAAAGCTGCTATTTATTTTTGTGAACATTTTGAAAGGTATTATTATGGGTCTAAACAAAGATGATTCTATGTCAATTGAAAATGCACAGGATCTTATGAGAGATGATAATGTAAAACATAATTTAATTTACATTGACGCTAAATTTGGAACTATGGTTGATTCTATTACAAAGTTAGAAACTTCAAGACTCAGTCTTCATGATTCGATATACATTATAAAAGATATTGATATTAAAATTGAATTAGTAGCAGTTAATAGAATCGGAAATAAAATTAAAAAGAAATTGAATGCTGTACTTGAGAAAAATACTGGTTTTCAAACGATGTTAACAACAATTTCGAAAATTCTAAATGGTGAAGAATCTTCAAAAAAATATTTTCTTGATAACCTCAGTGCTGAAGATTTGGCTCATTTTAAATTTGCTCCAATCACTTCAGTGGATGTAGAGGTTTTTACCCCACAAAAACACAAGTCTGTGCATACCATTTAAAAAACAAAGAAGCTAAGAGAAGACTAAATATAGAATAGCAAGGAGCAACCTTGGAGCATATAGATAATCCCACACACCTAGGAGTAGAACTGGATAGATCATTAATGTACAAGCACACTGTGAGAGTGTAAGTAAAAAGATCGCTGCGAGATATAACCTAGTAAAGAAACTAATGGGAACAGGATGGGGTGCTGACCCAAAAGTAGTAAGAACATCTGGTCTCGCTCTATGCTACTCAGTTGGAGAATACGCGTGCCCAGTGTGGCGACAGTCATCCTATACGAAGAAAGTGGATATAGCATTAAATGACATGATAAGATACAGGATACTTAAAACCAACCCCTATTGATAAAGTACAAATATTAAGCGGAATAGCTCCGCCCGTAATCAGGCGAGAAATAGCAGCTAAAATAGAAAGGGAAAAACAAATAAATGATGACAGACATGTAATGTATGGAATAACTTCAACTCGTAGTAGGTTAAAATCAAGGAACTACTTCATGAAAACGACATCTCCATTAAGGGAAAACCTCATGGTAAGCTGAATTGAAGCATGGAAAGAGCGAGCAAGAAAGGATGCGCTCACAGGCTGGGGCGTACCCACAGAATCCTTACCATCGGGATATAATCTACCCTGGAAAATGTGGAAAACTCTCAACAGTCTGAGAACACAAGTGGGAAGAACTAAAGAAAAGTTAAATAGATGGGGAATGACCGACAATGCAAACTGTGAATGTGGAGAGAAACAAACATCAAGTCATCTGCTTGATTGTACATCGATACCGAGTACATGTGAAAAAAAGACCTCATTGGACTAACAGAAATCACGGACAAAATGATAGGAATCATTGAATACTGGGAAAAGAAAGGATTATAAAAAACACTGACCGACACGAGAAGAAGAAGAAGAGAAATTTTTAAAAATATAAATATTTATTATCCGATAATCATCGTCCATTTAATTTTGAATAATTTGTAAGGTTTTATAATTTGTATTTTTTAAATTTCAAAAAAAAATTTCATTTTTTATTAATTTTAAAATATATAGGTAAAACCATTATTTATCATTTTATAAGGTCATTTTTGTCATATTTGCATATTTTTTTTTTTTAGGTCATCAACTTTCGAGCCCTATTCATTATGATTCCAAAATAATAAAAATTACAAATTTAAATTTAAAAAGCAAATAGTTATATCTAATTTTAAAGTTATATTCTAATTAATTCACTATACATTATAAAATTATAAAAACAGAAATGAAAAGCACACAAAATATAATACAAAATTCTGCTTACCTTTTAGTATTTTGATGTGTTTATTAATTTTAACAAAAAAAAGCAAATCATAAGATATTTTATCATACAAAACTAATTTAATTTTGCTAATCATTTGTTATCAAATCATGGACAATAATATTTAATATACCTACTAATTTAATTTTAATTTAACCTAATGGGCTGGATATTTTTAATACATTTTGAAACTAAAAATGAAAAATAATTTTTTATAAATCTCATTACTGTAACTTTATGGTTTTTAAATTTAAAAATTAAAAAAAATTAGTAAATATTATGTATCGAATTATCGATTAATATTTATTTGCATAACTAATTTTTATATGGTGGACTAAACAGTTTAAAGTTAAAAAAATTAAACCGAATTTAAACAAAGAGGTCAAACTTGAGTATAACCTACGAGGTGCATCTTGAATGATAGCGATCGTTACATTTCTAAAATTTCAGGGGTTTGACAGTATGTTTGTAGTATATATTCAAGCTATTGTATATTTTTCTACTGGTAGAACCCGTAGAGGAGGTAGACATGCTTCAAACTGCTTCAAACTTGTATTCTTTTATGAACAAGGTTTCTGACCCATAACGTGTAACATCATCCAGTAGTCAAGATGAACCCTGTACAAGTTATACTTTCACAAACTATTCAAACTTTTATAACTCGTACCTACTCAAACGTAATTAAAAGTAATAATAATATTGATAAGAAAAGTTATGATTTTGTTCAAATACTAATTATCTCAAATGCAATGACGTTTTTTTTTTTTTTGCCTATTTGCGTTTTAATATTTAGGAAGTATTTAGCCAAAGAACTATAGGTTTGTCCGCAAAATACAGAAAAAAGTTGATGACTCTTTTGTATTTTGTTGGTATTTAATCTGTCAGCCCCTCTTTTTAATATGTCTTTGAAACAGAACTGCACATAGGATAAACTAAATGGTTCAGATTTAATTTCAATACCAATTTAATAGTTCAGGTTTGGGTTAGAGTTTGATAAAAAACTATAGTTGGATCTGGATTGACATAAAAACTAAGTTTGGTTTGGGTTCAATTTTCGGTTCAAAGTTCACAGTTCAGTTCAAAGCCTACATTTTGTGCTTGACTACTGTTTTTAAATACATTAATACATTTGGTAAAATTATTTTTATAAAACAATGTTTTAAATTTTAACATGAATATTTAAATACCTGTTTATCATTACATTTCAATAAAATTAATATCTTATACAATATTCTTTAATCAATTTATTTAAAAACAACAACATAAATCATGTATTCCATTTTTGGATTTTTTTAAAATTTTATTACTAAGAAAATTATTTTCTGTAAAACATAATTATTTATGAATAGGTACTACAAGTTTTATTTTTAATACTCTTAAATTTTAATTTTGACAGGATTTACTACTCATTGATATCTAAACTAAAATATTTTATTAATATTTTGTGTTTTAAATATACAACAAAATTACATGTTATAATACATTGCCAATTTAAATGCAAAATAATAAATATACACTTATTTAAATTAGGTACAAGCCAATTATAAAACAAGTTCTCTTTAATAAATTTATATACATATATATATTATATATACATACCTTGAAGCTCTCGTTTTAATATAGTTTCAATGCCTGCTTGTCCATCACCATTACGTTTCAAATATAGAACTGTTTGTTTTTCATCATTAGCATTATTTGCCATGTCCGCTTCTTCTCCTTCGTACCACTGATTTGGTAAATGTCCATTTGACATAGTTTCACTTACCTAACAATAAGTTATTACATTAATCTCATATAAATATTGTATTATGCACATTAATTAAAGAAAATAATTCAAAGTATTAACATAATATACCTGCATGAGTTTTTTTACAACATCCCGACCAAGAATGTGATCAAATATAGTGTACAAAAACTCATCTGTAATTATTGACAATCTTAATTTGTCTCTATGCCATAATAATACCCTGGAATCTTCTACAGCTGTAACTGATACCTAAATAAACATTAAAAATAAATAAATACATTTTAATTTTAAGTAATTTAGTTTATTACTTGGAAGAATTCATCAGTTGATACACCAAACCACTCTGGAGAATCTAGAAACTGATATGGGAAGACAATATGCAAAGCATTACCATTTTGGGATATGACTAACCTTTAACATGAGATAATATATAATTTATAATTATTAATTATTATAATAAAATTATATATTATTATTTATAATTTATAGATAAATATATAATGTAGCAAATTAATATTAAAATTACTAGTGATTAATATTATATTTAATTAACATTAATTTTGGTTTATTTCATTATACACTATACAGAGAGATATTTTTATTACGACTAAATCTTGGGAAATATACAAAATATTTTCCCCAGTTATTTGTAATTTTTTAATATTTTTAAATGTTTTCTTCATCTTTCTTATTTGTTAAAATTATATCAACTTCTAATTTTCAAATAGTAACCTATAATTTAAATTATACATTTTTAAAAAATATATTTTTATAAAAATTTTCACATTTTGATTTTTTAAATCCGATGAACATTACTCAAGTAATAAGCATTCAAATTTGCCACTGCATCATACATTTTAATAATTTGGTAATATCTATCAGATTTACAAAATTAAAATGCGAAAATTCTTATAAAAATATATTCTTTAAAAATGTATAATTTAAATTATAGGTTGCCATTTTAAAATCCAAAGTTTAAATAATTTTAACAAATAAAATAAGAGATAAAAAATATAAGAGTAAAATGGGTATACAAATATCATTCTGAAAAAAATAATTTATACTTCCCAAAACAACCTGGCTCATGATAAAAAAATCATCCTGTATAACTATGTATATTATAACTATGAATCATAGGCCAAATTTAAATCACTATAAAAATATTTTGTTTATCAATTTATTGAAATGTTTTAGTTGCCCATATTAAGTCATGTTTTTATAATTTCATGATTAATAATTTTATTATTAATCTATTTTTAAAAATATACTTATATAATATATACAAGTTGATTCTACTATCGCACTCACCTAATTGTATTACCATACTTGAGAAATTTTACTACATTTTTATAAAAAGTTAGAAGTTTTTATTACTTTTATTCTTATTATATTTTTCTTAAATGACAACCTATATTTTTAACTTAATATTTCAACATAGAATATTATTCTGAAAATATTGATGTATTCAGTATTAAACGAATAGTATATTATTCATAAGTATTTAAAGTTTAGATAGGTGTATGGAGGAACTGGGAATACCTTTTATAGTATATAGGTACTCTGCTCTTTTAAACATTAAATGTTAATAAATAATTAACTGTTGATTTAATATTGAATAATGATAAATTAATATTTTTAAAAATATATCTTGAGTCCAAATATTAGTTGAAAATATAGGATCCTATTTATATAATATATAAGGAAAAAAAATAAAACTTAAAAAAAAGTATTTTTATATAAATGCTTTTTTAAAAAAAATAGTGACATAACTAAAAACAAAAATGAAAGATAAATATTAGAAAAAAACAGGTAAACATGATAAAAGCAAGTTTTTACATAAGAAATAAATAACTAGAAAAAAGATAGTTATTACATAATAGGTACAAGAAAAATAAGTTTATTAAATAATATATCTACTAAGCAAAGAAGTGCATATAAATTTAAATTTAAAAGTATCATAATAAAACAAAAAACTAAATATTAACATAGTAGCCTGGTCAATCAATTTCAACAGCAAACATTCAATTTTCAACCAATATTAATTAAACATATAGGTAGATCTAATTAGTGGATATCACATTATGAAAAATATAATGGAATTTGTATTTAACATTGTTATCCTACATAGAGTCCAACATAGTATTCAAAAAAATCAATTAGAAATAAGAAATACATCAAAACTAACTTAAAAATGTAAGGATATGATTAATAAATTTAATTATTCTGGTCAGACTATCTGACCAGGCCATTTAAAAATGTAAGTTGTATATTTATATTTAATATTTAAATACTATAATTACATAACAATAAAAATTGGTACATGCATATAATATTTAAAATATATTAGCATTTTTTCTAATTGCTAGATTTTCATTTTTTATTAAATTTACTTATATATAACCTCGTATAGAACCCTGTAAAAATCTGATATGTAGCTTTCTTTTACTATTTTTACACAACAAGTTTGTTAACCTTTTTATTATTTATTTATTTGTTTTTAATATAGATAAAATAGTGTAATTAACAATTGTATAATGCTAAACCAAATAATATCTATCTATCTATATATATATATATATATATATAATGCAGATTTTATAAATGAAAAATGTATAAAAATTATAATATTATCACTATAAATCAAGGTTTATACTTAAATACTTTTTAATCTTTAGTTTTCAATAAATTAATATTTATTTAGGTATAAGCAAACTTCAGTTTCACTTACTTTCCTGACAATACTAATGATAAGCTGTCAACTCTTGTTACTTTTTCTTCAGCAAATATTTCAAGGGTTTTTAAAGGCCGAATCATTTTCATGCAGGAAATTATTTTCCTGAATTGTTTACGGCTCACTTTCAAAGGACAAAAAAGGGTTTTGTACACCTGAAAGAATACATTTTAGGTAATTTTTTGGTCTATGAAAATTAATGGCTAAGTAGGTATTTATTACTTGTTCTAACTCTTCATTGAATTTTATTGGCCTGAGTTGATAAAATAACACAAAAATGTGTATAATGTTAACAACAGCTGAAGCGGCATTCCATAAAAGGCTATCAACCCAACATTGGACATTTCTAGCCCAAAGTGCCATAATGGTAGTGGCGCCAGCAAGACCAATGCGTATGAGAAGGATCAATTGACAAGGTGATCCAAATGGCAGCATGTAGCAAATAAACATGATGGCATGTGAAAGGTGAAAATAAGGATGGTTGAACACCGTAGAAAAACACGACGGACTAAGCAAAGCTACTGTGATGGATTCCAGCATGGCTTTGTAAGGCACCCACGCTGTATTGTTGGCACAGCCTCCACCGTCGTAACAACTGTAGTTACCTGAGACATGATAATTATTAATGAGCACTGGGTTCTCTGCATTCTAGGCGGTAAAATAAAACAACGGATCACTATAAGTACTTTGGGTTTGAGCAGTCCCGTTGATGTCGTGCAAATTCATCGTCGTGGATTTCTTTGATTGTTTTTATCTCCGACGTCTGTATTTTAAAGAAACGCTATCTAAACCGATTTCGATCATCCTGCAACATGATAAATTCACAAGTTAAAAATAAAAGCACGTAGGTACCTAGGTAGTCTTTATTCAGTATATAAAACCAACAACAAACATAATGTTGTCATGGTCGTCGTCGAACATGTCGGGCAAGAATCGATAAAACAACCACCTACACGCCAAAATACAGCGTCCGACCGTACAATTTATAGCAATTTTATTTATAATCGTACACTTGGGACTGCAACCCGTATAATACGGCCGCCAGCCGACTCCCCAGGTCTCACCTAAAACCATTGTCGAAGTCTTGCCGTTGATTTACCGTTTCTGGTGTCACAATACCGCCGGACATTATCGCGTGCACGGAAAAACCGCCAATGTGTATATCAATCCGTTGTCAACAATATTTACGATTTTTTTTTCCTCAAAACGAATTGCAAATTCCCACGGCAATATTTATCTCAGTTTTTCGTTCGGAAGCTCGTATTAACTTGATGTACAGAAGACGAAACAACGTTAACGGGACGGATTTGTAGTTATGTATCTCGTAAGCCGTAACATGTAACGAAGAACGGTTATGGGAAGATTATGAGTAGGTTTAGAAAAAAAATAAATAAATAAAATAAGAAGCCGTCGGAACGGATAACCGGACAGTGCCGCGACGCAGCAGCTGAGATATTAAAAACGTACGCCGAGCGACGGGCGCCGAGCACTGATCGCCGATCGGCAGGCGGCAGCAGTTGTAGCCATATATGTAGCCTATATGTAATCTATGGTTGTAGCGATGCGCGATGGTGTGGGCACGACGAGGCGGCGGCGGGAGACGTACCCCTCGTGCACTGCAGCGATACCGCATCGATAGTGCGGTATACGAACACAGGCCGACGTGCAATACCACATTACCGCGTAATAAGCCACTTTCGGGGGAGGGAAACTATCGATGTTTGAAAGTCGTACAATCGATAATACCGCTCGTGTGTGCCACGATTTATGAATTACAATAATATAATAGGAACTGGGGCAGTGGAGAGACGATTTTTATGAATGGATTATTATAGGAACGATTGAAACGATCCATGACGTCATTATATTTTATTATCAAATAATAGTAATATCACAGAATATCTGTGGAGAATTTACAGAATTTTGCTGTTTTAAATACAAATTTGATAATAATCAGATGGTTTTGAAAAAGTAGCGGCATCATAATATAATATACCTATCATACCTACATAATATGTCAGACATAGATAATAAAAATAATATTGAACTACAATGTAAATTATTTATCATTGTGTATTCTTTAAAGTTTGTTTTAAATTATAAAATAGGGTAAATTTAAATGAAATTTTTATTGTGGGGCAGGTGAAGCTTTTATTGTGGGTTAAGTAGGTATAGGTAATAGCAACTGAGTAAAATGAGATCTAAGTCGAACTACACCAAAACCTGGTAATCATTAACAAAAGAAAAATAATAATAAAAAACAAGTCTTAACTTTTGGCATTTTCGAATAATTTTTGAAACAAACATTTTGTCAGTTTAGGTTATTATTAATTTAGAATTACAATAAATTTAAATTAAATTTTTAAAATAATAATAAAAATATATAATTCGGACTTTTTATCCGGGAATCGCAGTATGTATGGGCATATAAATGCATGTTTTTTCGATTTCTGTATATTTATCTCATGTATATGGACAATAACATTAAAATATATTTTATATTATTTTTCCGGTCAATCATCAGGTCTAAATTAACAAAATGTTTGTTTCAATGATTATTTGAAAATGTCAAAAGTTAAGACTTGTGTTTTTAGATTCATGGATAAAAAGTCCGAATTATATATTTTTATTATTATTTTAAAAATTGAATTAAAATTTATCGTAATTATTTTTATTTAATTTTAATTTTACTTATATAATTAAAAAATGTATTGTGTCTATATAGTTAATTTTTTTATTGATTTTTTAAATTTATATTTTAATGTTTTTATTCAATTTATTTTGGTGTGATATTAAAATATAACAAGGTTTTCATCATTCAAATTTCTTAATTTTTTAATTTAATTAAAAAATTTTTTCCCGTATATTTTGATACGTAAAACGTACCGTAAACTGGGAAAAATATGGGCCCAATTTTCGTTTTTTTCTTCAAATATTAGGCTAATTATTAACCAAACATTTTTATAAAATTGTCCATGATAATTTTTTTACTAAAATATGAAAGTATTTAAAATAATTAAAGAGAAATTAGTATTTCTAGTACCTATTTATTAAAATAATACAAATATAATTTTTTACTACGAATTCGATGTATTAATTTATATATTTTATTTTAATATATATATTATAGTTAAAAATTGTGTCCGGACTTTTTGACCGATTACCACATACTGCATACATTATTATTATATATTATATTATTATTATTATTATTATTATTTTATAATAACAAATAATGACGTTATGAATCATTTCAATCGTTCATATAATGATCCATTCGTCAATTTTATTTGTTTGCCGTGCTACACGTGAGTTTCTATACACAACATATTATTATTATTATTATTTATTATTATATAATATAAATTATAATATGCTATTATGTTAGCAGACAGCTGCAGTTAACATGCAGTAGGTATACCTATTCACTATTTAATAACAGATTTACTCAGTACTCACTGACTATATGGCTATATATATAGTGACCAGTGGCGGATCAAGAGGTCACCCAATGGGGCGAATTTTCAAAAACTTGACAATTAGGTACTATATAGGTTCTTTAAAAGGGTGTCATTATTTATTTTTATTTATATTTTTTTACGCTCATCTAAACTACATAAGTACAGGCTGATTTACATGCCCATCTACCATTAACATGGCCGGTGTTTAACGTGCAACTCGCCTATAACTTTTCTCAGTGAATAATTTTTAAAATATTTGTTTCGTATTATAAACTTGTCAAAATGGGCTTGAACATGTGAAAACTCGTGTAATTCACAAAATATTAAAACCCGGGAAAAAATAAAAACCGTTTTTTAATCCCGTACCCGGAACTTGGAAGAAATTGAAACCGTTTAAAACCGGGAAAAAATGAAAACCATGGTAAACCTGAAACCTGAAACCCGGCAATAACGGATAACGTTTTCAAATGTGTAACCCGATATTTTTTTTTAAAACTTGGATAACATAAATCGATAAATCAGTGAAAATGATAAAATACCGAAATAGAAATAAAATATTAAATTAATAGTTCATGTGCCATCACTGTCATATCTTGGAATTAATCTACTGGTTCCACTGTAAATGTTGTAGCGTTAAAATTATATATTTTTTGTTATATAATATATTTCATATTATAATTTAAAATATTGAGTATTATCATTGATTTTATAAAATCAATGATATTATATAAAATTGACAATTTAAATATTTATTTATTTAGCACTTTAAAGAAGATAATGGGCCCCACTGAACAATGTTTGTGTGGGGGCCTCATATAGGTATATTTATAATAACGCTTTAAGTGATTACATAAAATAAATTATTAATTGATAATAAGAATTTGGTCATATTTTGTTATAGTCTAGAAAAATTTTCAAGTTTAAATTGAAAGGGTTAGTACGTCTAATTGAAATCTATATGAAACAGATATAGGTATTCTGCAGATATCAATTTTTGATGAATAATATTTATTGAAATCCCTAAAAAAGCAAAAATATTTTGAACATAAAACTTATAAAATTAACCCCAAAAATTGAAATCAATTTTTAACCACCTACTAGGAATCCGAAAAAATGAAAATCTGTTTAAACCGAAACCCGAAAAATTTTAACCCGTTTTGACTCCTTATACTTTAAATATTTCTTTCCATTTTTTCCCTAGAAACAACTTTTTAAAAAGGTAGGATTTTAAATTAAACAGCTTTTTTGATAGCAAATATTTATTTAATTCTATAGGTATTTTAAAGGGATAATTTTATTATTTTCCCGGTAGATTTTTTAAGCGACCTATAGCTAGGGCTATAGGAAAATTATAAGTGCCTTTATGACGGAAAATCTTTATAAATGAGAAAAGTTGCCATTGTTTAATTTTTTTGATGATATCTATACTATTTAATATTTATGTAGGTATCTATAGTTTCGCTCAAAAAAAAAAGTTTTTATTGAAAAAATAAATGATTCATCATTATTTTTATATTGAATACATCCACTAATATCCTATCCGACAAGCTATATTCGTCTATCCCCCCGACCACCTTTTTTTATTAGTTTTAATCCTTGTTATTTTTTAGATTAAATTTTATAGACATTTAAGAAAAAGATAAGACCTAAATAATAACAAGGATAAAAAAAGAGTCATCTAGATACAGATGGTGGAAGTTGGACCAACTACGGATATAGGTTAGTATTATATTCGAAAAACGATTGTGATCAAGTTCGGTACAGGGGTGGGTCTGAATCTTAGGGGAGGGCGAATAGGGAATAATTAAATAATAATAAGGGCTAATCCCAGGGATGTCTCGAAGAAAGATTTTTTTTTTTAGGAGGGAGATGAAAATGTAGAAAAAACTATAATACTTACATCAAAATATAAAATAAGTAAAAAAAAAAAGTAATCAACTTTTTTCCATTTTGCCGACTAAAATCCTAATAATTTATAGTTTACCGACTTAAAATTCGAAAATACTTCATTCAAAACGTGAATAAGCAAAAAAAAAAGGCCATCGCCTTTTTTTACTATTTGCCGACTGAACTTAAATTTTCCGTCTGCTTTCCAAGGTAGGGGTGAGACACACCCCCCACACCCCTCTCAGGACAGCTCTGGTTAATCCCTATTCAAAATCAATTTTATACTCCTCAAATAATGATGAAAAACTCTAAGTAGGGAGCGATCGTCACGTTGCCTCCCTCAAATCCACACCTGGTTCGGTATATTATTTAAAAAAAAAAAAGATACTATAACTTTATTTGTTATTTTGTTATTACTTATTACCCATGCATTTATAAAATATTTCCGTCACAAAAAGTAGTTTTCTTTAGAAAAAAACTGCTAGAAGACAAATCTCGCTTCACTCAGGATCTAAATAGTAAAAAATTCTAACTTTTTATAAAAATATTAGTGAAATAAGTATCTCAAGTTTATAAAAAAAGAATATTCATAGAGAAAATTATAAGTAAGTAGGTATCATAGGCGTAAACTGATGAGAGCGAGGAGTAAAATTTGGAAGGGCATTGGTCCCTTTGATATTTTGGAAATGAATTTTTAAATCTTTATTATTTTGTATATAGTTGGCTAGTTATAATACGTTCCCAATGGTATTTATAATGAAAAACTGCTACAACAAGAATTTTGTGACTATGAGAATAAAGGATAGGTAATATTATTAGCCTGTAGTACCTATTACATAAACCTAGAGTTTACTCAGAAATCAGAATCTAAAATGTTAAATGAGAAATGTAAAAATAATATTTTAAAATTTAAATACAATTTTACTATAAGTTGCCATTTAGAAAAGTAAAATTTGAATGAATCTGTGGCTGAAAAAAAATGTTCACTTGACTTTAACTATAATTTTGTATATTACTATATTATAGGTGCCTATTTCATATCAATAATTATTATAACCTATACCTTATATATATTAATATTATTATGTAGATTAAATTAAGTACCTATACCTATATCTAAATAATCATACAAATTGAATTGTACCTATATTATTATTGTAATTAATTCATTAATTTTTAATAATATACTAATAAGTAATAACTAACAATAGTAATAATAATATTTAAAATAATTTATTATTTAATTTTTTTTTTCTAAATATATTATTGGATGGAGATGGGGGCGATAAATTTTTATGACCTTGGATTCTGAAATTCTAAATATGTCTCTACGTATATTTTAGGTATATTAAGTAGGTATATTGTTTCAATGATTGGAAAAATTGCGTTCATATCGCTTTTAAACGAATACAGTATTCGCAAGGAATGTAACATATATATTATATTATACGTTATGTCGTTATAGTATTAGTACCCAGTTATCTGGCAGAAAGTGGCCTATTTACACTATTTGATTACGTCAGTGTCAAACTGACAACTGCAGCCAATGATGAACTTGAGACCCAAGTACATATTTTGTTACAGGAATGCAAAATTGCAATTTGTGCTACACAATATACAATTATTCTATTTTTATAATTGACAGTATTACATATAGTTACATAATTTTATAGGATATATTACTGTTTGTATATATTATAGGTATATGGGCGTCTATTGGAGGAGAGAAAATGGAGACATGCCCCACTGGCTTTTCCGTATACCTACTTACTCATTTACTGTACATTTTTTTTCTTAAATTACTAAATCCAGAATAGATACTATAATATTTATGCATTAATTGTATCAAAATTACACATTGAAAATTCGCATTTTATCATATCTTATACAGGGTTTTAGGTTTATGAAGTTTACTTCACCCCCCCTCTAAATTTTTTCTAGATGGACGGCCTTCTATAGATACGTCGTTTAGGAAATTGAACGTGAACGTGCAACCTGCGCAGTAATCCTTATTTTCCTGATGGAAACGAAAATAAATAAATAATTTTATTTTTAAACTATTATAGTACCTATCAATTTGAAAAGTATCCTAAAATGAATAGTACAAAATATAAATTAAAAACATAATATTAAAAATAATAGGAGGCAGTGTTAAATGTGTAGAATTGAGGCAAAAAGAATGGCAGCTATTCCAATAATTCTAAAGGTCATGAAAAAATTATAAATTAATACATTAACATGAACTTATTAAACAGTAACTTTTGTTTAAAATAATAACAAGTGTCATCCAACTAAAATCATTTTATCTTAATTTTGTAGGGTACATAGGTAATACTTTATAAAGTTATAAAAGATAATGGTCTAACGATTGTACCTATAATATATACAAACACTATGTTTTAATCTTTAATTAAAGATACATATGTACTTAATACAGGGAAAAAAATAGCATATGTATAGGTAGATTGCATACAATAGGTAATTTACAGTTTTATAACATTTATATTTATTTATATTCTTACTTTATAATGATTAATTTTTCATTCATAGAATAGTCAAAGAGTAAAAATGTATCAATAGAATTGGATCACTTTTAAAAAAACAATAAATGATACTTGTAAAAACAAATAGAATAAAATAGGTACAATAGTTTATTTGCAAATATTCTTCAATAGTTTTTGAAACCATTTTCTTGTTCAATAGTAGTTATTTATTTATATTTATATAACGGGATAAAACCCAAATGTACATAATATAGCGAAAACCCGAAATATTAAATATTAGGTAAATACTAAACATAAAAAAAAGAAAAAGAAATACACAGAAAACATTTTTAAGATAGATACAATAAAATTAAAACAATAAATATAATATAAATATAAAGTAAACATAAATAATTTTAAAAGTGATTGCTAAAGATGGAGGAATTCTCATTATGATTCATCAACCTGACCAGTGCAGTTGGACTAAATCCCGCATAGTTTGTATTATACATAGGGACGTAAAAAGGATCAATACATCGAGTCGAGTGAGACAGAACACAAAAATTGATCCCAACAAGTAATAGAGAAGAATCAACATTGCCATTATTTACGTTCTGTAAAAAATGTAAATTAGTCTGAATCCTATTATCAGACAGGGAACTTAGACCTTATAGTAAAGTAAAACTTTTATAAATTTTGAAATATTTGAAAATAAGAATACTTTTCTTGCTTTATTCATTTCACTTATTGTGTAAAAAATTTTAATTGATATCAGCCTTCATACTATTTATTCGATTGTAATAAAGAAAAAAAAAATAACAAAATTATAAAAGAAACAGTTATATAAATCAAAATTATAGTAATATAATTTAGTAAATAAAATACTTTTAACTTATAATTTTATAAAAAGCATAGAGTATAAAATAAATAATGCATTTAAAAATTTGAATTCATAAAATAACACAGTTTTAACTCATATTTTATGATAATGCAAGTGACTTGTTTGAGAAACTGAACATTTTTATAACAATAATAATTTAAATTTTTCAAAATTAATTTAAAATTACAACAATACAAAATACCATAAGGAAGGTTGAAACTTTAAACAATGTAATTGCTCATATTTGATAAGGATTTTTTGGTTTATATTTTTCTATGATAGAAATAACATATATTTAAATTAATAATTGCTTTGATGGTTTAATCTCATAGACAATATTTATTCTTAAAAATACAGATATACAATTTTTGATAGATATGTGAAGTAATAATAATAATCTAATGAAGAAGGTTTAAAATTCATTATTTAATTAAATAATTATAATAAAAATAACACAGATAATAATTTCGTTTTTTGTGTTTTCCCCGTAAAGAAATAAAACACTGTATAACATTACTGTGCAAGTATAAAAGTACGTAATAACCCCAAGAATGTATTTCACATGTGACATAAAAATATATGAAATGTACGGCACAAGAAAAATATAAAATAATAATTTTAATACATAAAACTAGAATATTGTAATATTTCCCAAAGAAAAAGTGGACTGAGGGCGAATAGTGGCGCCGCCTGTACGACAATTTTGAACTACCAAAATGCCTTAGAAATTAGTACCAAAAATATTTACAAGTGGTATCACCTTATCTTCTCTACATCGTGAATGTTGTTATAGAATCATAAATGTAAATGATAAGACTGAAATATACTTCTTGGTTCCAATAGTTTTTACACGTTTTTTTCTACGATTTTGTGTTTGTGTGAGGCGTACCATAGATCTATAAACTAGTTAATAGGTCTATGAGGCGACGAGGCGTACGTAATCATTAGTGTTGGTCACGACAGAAGATCTTCTAAGACTGTGGTGTAGTTGGTAATCCGTATCGAAAGTGTATATGAGCCATTACACCATAGACTTATAATAGAATAATTATATTATAATTTCAATATATTTTTATTTTTCACATTTACTTATAATTAAATTATAATATTATAAATCTATGCATTACACGCACCCGCACTAGAACATGTCAGCTATCTATTTTATAACCACGAAATCACGGTTATATTTATAACCGTGCCACGAAATAATGTATTATTTTTCACTCAAATTCTAATTCCATCAGAACGTCTCAATGAGTTCATAAATTTTAATTTTGAAAAAATATTAAAATTTTTCATAACATTTATGAGGTAATGAACGAAGCACTTTTATAAATTGTTTTTATTTAATTAGATATTTATCTTCAAAATGTTGAACATTTTTGAATTTTTAAACGGTTTTAATTATTGTATAAAATATAAAAATGAAAAATATGCCTCAATCATTCCCTCGAGTAAGTAATGCAAAATCTTATTACGTTTTCAAAATTGTTATCAGAGTACAAATCGTGCCGGACTGTTAGAATTAGATTGAGTAGTTTTGACCAAAAAAATGGTGATGTGGAGGCCTCTTAAAAGGACGCTATACCATTCAGTCTTAAGGGGTTCTGTGTAGGCAATATTTTAGATGACTTTTGATTAATGAAAATTGAACAACTAAAAAATGTTAAAATATATTTTAAAAGTACCTAATCTAAAATATTCTCATATCTGTATCACTTTTTATTGTTGTGTAATCACAACATTTGTTCAAAAACTACTTGTGGCTTTCCGATCACAGTTTAATCAAAAATCATCATAGAAAAGAAATAATTTCATAAATAAAATTTGAGAACTTAAACTAAGGCCGATGAGATCTTGTTCGATAAATATATTTAAAAATCCAAAATTTGTGATTGATAAACGTCAAATTTATAAATGTATTTTAACTAAAAACCATGTTCATTTATAGTAAATATTTTCATCTATTATGTTCTGTTTAAATTTAGATTCTACGATAACTACAATAAATTTTGTACTTGGAAAGCGAAAACGTGTTTTAATTTCATTAAAATTTCATTATCATTGATTATAATATATAATCAATGGTTTTATCATAGAACATTATTATTATGTATTATGTATCATGTAGGATGCCACATAGTCGTTTTTTTAAGGGGCTTTGTATAGGTAGGTAATTTTTAAGAAAAATGAAAATTATAATATATTTTAAACAGTTTAAAAATATTTCCGCGTTTGTATTACATTTAATTATTCTGTAATTACGATATTTATTAAAAAAAAAACATATAAAAAGTGCTTTTATAGTTCTAAAAGTACATATTCTATAATTATCGTAGGTCACGGACCAAGATACTATGGAGTATGGACTGGTATCGAAAGATATATTAGCGGAACCAAAATGTTTCTTAATGTTGGGCGTAAGAAAATCTAGCAAAACTTTCGCCATCTATGAGCAAAAGTTACATTACTCTTAACACGAATTAAGATATACAGGATGAGGAACGAGTTTAACAGTTTGAAACCAATCGTTCTTAGATTCCAATTAGACATACAGCGCTAGTGGCAACAATATAAACTAATACTGTATCACCAGTATCACGT
>JAIPRL010007970.1:0-21706 GCA_025469235.1 Pemphigus obesinymphae | reverse complement strand
AGTTATGTATACTACACCGAAGCTACGCTCAGAATCGTTTTATTGAATGCAATGATTTATCATTGCTTTCAAATTCAATACATCCACCAAAAGTACCCTGCCCAGTAGCGAAATGCATCCACCAATAATGACACCCGACTAACGAAGTGCTTCCACAACCTACTGACCGGCTTTTTTAAATAATGAAAATGAAAATTTTAATGCGTTAAAATATAAATTTTATGCCATATATGTTTGTTTTAAAAGCATATTTTGATATTTTTAGGGTATATATTTGCATGCATTTTTTAGAGTTCATAAAGTCATAAATATCGTAATTCTAGTAATAATTTTAAAAAGTATGTTTTTATATCCAAATATGTAAAAATATATAAAACTAAATTATTATCAATTTAATAAAAAATTTATAAAATGGATTTAAATATTACCAGTTGCCACAATTCGATTATTATTGATGGATAAAAGTTGTAAGTAAATAAAAAAAATTCAGTTTTCTACTTATATAATTTTGAACGTATTTCATACCGTATGTGTATGAAGTCATAAATTATTGTAAACCCAATAAACAAAAATAATACACACCTTACTTCGTTTACGTTACACTTATTTCATCATCTATGTTGAAAAATCGTCAATTTTTGTTCTTGTAAACATTCTAGATAATTGACAGTAATATTTAAGTATATGTTGTATGGAGGTTTGATTTTTATTGAAAGAAATGATTCATACCATTACTTTTAAGCTCAATACAAAGTATTTCCACAACCTATAATAACTAATAGTAATTGAAATTAATTAAGTTGTTATTCGTAAAATCAGATATAGAAAAATATACTAAAGGGAACGTCCCAGTCTGACACACGCACAACATAGTAAAATTAGGTTTTGTAATTCCAATCCCATGAACGATGAGTTGATCGTAGGATATGATGTATATGACCTGTTATTATAATTAATAAAGAGAACATAATCTATGTCATACAGGAATAATTTTTTGGATAAATTTTTTACAAGTGTATGAATAAAGTTGATCGTTAAATTTTGTATATTTTGCTTAAAATTAAATTTATTGAAAATAAAATTCCTACATGTCGGTGATTATGTTATCTTTATTAATTATGATAATAGGTCATCATATCCTAAAATCAACCAATATTTTACGAAATTAGAAATACAAAACCCGATTTTACTATGTCGCACGTGTGTCAGACAAATACAACTGATACTGGTACAACGCGGGTCCCCTTAAAAATAAAAATAATACGAAACAGTATAAAATGAAATCAGTCAATATGTACATAATATATATAATTTTACATCATAATCATCATACTTGATTGTAGCGGCAATCATATTTACAGTGTTGGGTAGTAACGTAACGGAAGTTACTCTTTACTGTAACTTTTTCGAGTAACGTTACGGTAACTTTTTTGTGGAGTAACTACGTTATTTATTTATAAGTTATATAATATATATATTAATTATTTACATTTTTATCAATTCTGTACAAATGAAAATAGATTCCTTTCTAATAATTTCATGTAAAACCGACGATGGCGCGTATCTATAGTAATTCAGACATTTGAGCTGTTTTATGATTTTGTTATGGACAGGCATGATAATAATATATTCAATTGATGATTAAACAATAAAAAAAAATGAAAAATATAGGTAGTTTTGACGTTTTCAATTATTATTTTCATTTTTTAATGACGTCATTATGGTATTAATAATATTTTAAATATACAGACAAATTTCGAAGATAATATTGTTTACTAATGCATATTAAACAACAATACATAATTTTTTATCAGCTGTTTTAATGTATGTATGTTACTGGTCATTTTTTAATAATTTGTTTCTTATTATTAGTATATTCTATGTAATATTTTATAATAATATAATATAATGTACCTATTATTATGTTTATTAATTTTCATATTTTTTTTGTTTTTATTATTAATTTATAACTTGAGGATGAATTACGGTTGAAACTATTTGTTACTATAAAATATATTGATAATAATACCTACATATAATAATCTCTATTTGAATACATACTCTATAGGCAGTCGGCACATATATTATTTTTTTATTTTTATAAGAGAATTACATTTCTTAAATTAATTAGTGTTTTAATTTTAAATACCTATATATATGTGTATATATATATATATATATATATATTTCTGATTTATTATTTTTGTATTATATATATATATAAATGTATGTCTATTTTCATGTAGGAGATAACATTATCTAGTGTTATCAAGTAAGGTGGTCATTCGAGTAGAACCATTCTAAATAGATTAGCGCGTACCTACTCGTTTATATACCTATGTAAGTATGCATTATACATTTTCATCGTATATGACTGAAATATAACAATGAAAATTTAATATTAATATACTACAAACATAATATTATTCTCATCAATTTAACGATATTATTGAATTTTGAAATTATTAGCGCTTATGTGATCTAGGTTCCTTTCAACCCCTTTCTAATTCCCCAAAATGAATAATCTTTCAGTCAACACAATTGATTAACTGCATCGATGAGTTTCAAACGATGTTATTATACGGAAAACACAATTAAAACGTAATTTTACTATCACTTAATTTGTCATTATTGTACGTTCAAATCCATCGCCGTGCATATTTTACCAATTTCAATACATTACATTAATATAAATGGCGCCGTAAAATACATGCTGACACGAATCAGCATAATACAAAATTGATATTAGGTATATATAATATGTACCTATGCCAATTAAATAAATACCTATATAAAAACATCTGCATTGAAATTAACATAAATTATCGACATTTTTTTTATATATATTTATATAATTGATTTAGGGAAAATCCATTTTTTTCCCCTAGTACGGAATTGCCAACAACAATAGTACTATATTAATTATACAATATGCAATAACTGCGAAGCAAAAAGTAAAATACAATGTTTCCATATAGTAAAATAATGTTGTAACAAATAATAATTATGTTTTAGGGAATATTCGGAAAATTAATATTTAAACACATTATGGATAATATTTTTACACGTTGAAATTTTTTACCACCTGTGCTGAACTATACTATTATACGTATAACGAATACTTTCAAAAGATTTATTTATTTGTTAATCATTTAAATATTTTGCCGGATAAAAGTGAACTAGCTCACCGCTAGTTAGCGGTGATTCGTGAAAGAACCGAATAAAAAATAAATCGTTATCAAAAGATAAAACTTTCATATAAAATTAAACGAAGCTTTAGAGCATTACATCAGTTAGTATATTGTATATGGTTTTGATTAATAGTTTTTTAAAAATACGGCTTGAAATTTTTACATAAAAACACATTTCTTACATGTTTCAACTAAACCCAAGAGTTGAATGACATAGAAAAATCTCAATGTATAGTAATATATTCATATTTTATAAATCATTTTTTTTTTTTTTATGGAGATTTATATATTTTTTACTTTCATTCTTTTAAGAAAAAAGCCAGATAAAGTGTTTTGTCGATTACGCAGTGTATATGTGTATGTGTTTTATTTTTAAGTGGCATTATGTTCGAGTAAGTCGTTTATAAAGAATAACATCAAAATATAATTATTTGCATATACACTATACAAGAATTTCAATGTTGTTAATCAATAATAAATTTAACCATTATTTGTTATACCTAAATATATTCGTTGGTACATACAATGTATTGTTTTAATATAACTAAGTACATAGATGTCTATGTTTTCCTGTAAAATAGTTTTTTGTTAAATGAAAATCCAAGACAAAATGTAAAAAATTGATAAATAACCGCTATAATAAGAAAACATTTTAATTAATTAATAATTTAGATACATAACAATTTATTCTAATAGATCGTAAACAAATATATTTTATATAGAATAGTAGGTGTTTGCTATTTGTAAAACTTAAATTGGATAAAGCAAATTATTTTAAGATTGATAATTGATTTTCCGATAAATATTTATTAATATTAATGTGCGTAGGTGTACGTAATATTTATTTACTCGACAGTATTTTAGTTATAAATACTTTTTGTTTGAGTTCGTTCTATATGTTTATATAAATATATTACAATGTGAAATCGTAGAGCTTTAACGTAAAACTTGAGACTGATTTTCCATACTTCCATATTTGAACATATCCGATGTAAATATTAAAGACAAATATTTTTAATCGATATTAATGTTTACAAAAATGTCACACACTATACCGTAACCTAAAAATAATAATATTAGCTTATAGGAAACTAATTGAACTCGATAAAATTTTAATGCGAAGTGACAAACTATTTGATTCTGTATATAAATAAATTGTGTATGTATAACATTATATTCAAATATAAAATACTCAAATCACACGGAGACCCCATTTGGAATATAAAAATACTGAATAACATAACGACATATTATATTACGCGGAGAAAAGGTAACAGTCAAATAAAAAAAAAATAAAAATTTTGAGTTTACACATTTATGGGTATAGCTGTGTAGGCATAATATTAATAACGGTTGTATATTTTATATTCAATACTGTATAATATATAAGTATAGGTACCTACATCAAATATATATTTTAAATATAATTTTTAAAGATAAGCAAATTCATTCAAATTTAGTAATAAAATAAAATACATTAGTTAAGTTTTAATTTGTTTTTAATTAGTTATTTTAATAGTAAAAACATTGTTAACTGTTAACATAACTAGGAAAATCAGCATACCTACCGTGAAATTATCAAAATTATTTTGTTAAAAAGTACGTTTATAAGTAATAACTAGTTCATTTTTGTTTATTTAAATTTTAAAATAAAATTTAAAAAAATAATTTTAAAACAATCGTTAAAATTAAGTTTGATATAATCTGTAGTTTTCCTATACGCTTAAAATCAAAAAATTACCTCTTCAAAGTATCTACTAGAATGCATTTACCATTAAAAACCTCTTCACTCTAAAATTCTTACACAACTCCTTCTGGCCAAAAAGTCGCATATAGAGAAAAAAACGATCAACATCATTATTGCTTCGTTGAGAATTTAAAGCAAAACAAACATAATTTTAAACCTAAGAAATCCCTATTTCTATTTAAAATCTAAAATTAATTTCTATCAAAAATCATACATTAAAAAATTTATTTTTTTATGAACTATAATATAAATTAAATAAATTAACTTAAATCGGACATTACGATTTTGTTTTGAACTTTATCTATAGTTATGTCATTTATTTATTTACTTTAAGCTTTGAATTATTTATAAAGAAATTTCTAATTAACACCGATTTGAACTAGGATATTATATTATTAACATTGTTGATACTTGATTAAAAGTTAATTAAATATTATAAATAAAATTTTTGATGTTAAAATTTAAGATGTAACTTTATTTTACCTAACACGGTTAATAAAAATAATTTTTATTTATCCATGATTCGTAAAGTAAATTTACCATTAAATTCCAAAATTATATAAATAAATATTTAATAGTTAAAAAAAATGTTTGTCCAAAAATCATCGACATCTTAAAAACTAATTAGGCAAATTTTTCAAACAATATAATGACATTTTTTACTTCTAAATTCAAACGTTAGCCTTAATCAGTAATGTATTTTTACTTTGTCTGTTTATAATAATAATTGTATTTTGAAAAAGAAAATAACGTTTATTATACATGTATAACACAATATTCAAGTGGCTCGATAAAATGTCTGACATTGTGCCGAAAAAGGAAAAATAAAAAATTGCGATAGGTATACTAAACATAAAATCCAGACGTCGTTTACAAGAACCACTTGTAAACGGTAGAGTTATAAAAATGTACTTAGTAAATGTACCTTTTAGGAATATATATGTATGTCCGGCAAAATATTTTTGATTTGTTATAATAGGTACTATATGACAAACATTGCATGTTTTTATGAAAAGAGCTTTTAGTTGTACCTATGACGTTTTTATTTTTAAAAAAACTTATTTTATATAGCACATGTATGAGTAAGCACATGTTTATGAAATAATATTAGCCACTTATCGTAAAACTACATTTTATCTACGATTTATTTAATTCAATTAATTTCTTGGGCGTGTAATAAACACTAATTTTTTTCGAACATAATATTAATGTGTATTCTTAGGTAACATATTTTTATATAAATAAGCGTTATTTACATAAATTAATCATGTTTTAAAATATAGACTTGATTGCAAGTGAAAAACTAAAAAAAAAAACTCATACAACTGTTATGTTGAATTTTATGTTAAATTATGTTAAATTTTGACAATGATTTTTAAATTGTATTTATTTTAAACGAACCAAAGTTTATTTGCAATTATTCAAAATTTAACCACGAATTTTATATAGTTTCATATCGTTAAAAAAATATAGTTTTATGTTTTTAAATTACAAACAATTCATTAATAATATTTTCATATTACAAATACAGTAGATTTTTGTTTTCGTTTTTGTAGAGAACAATTATTGGAATTTCGTATGGATTTAGTTAACATAGTATTCTGCATTAGTGAATATATCTAATTGACATGTTCAATTAATCAATGTCAATCAATTAACATGAAAAACCACTTCATGGTAAGATATTCGATATAATCATTGGAAACTAAAAATGATTTTTGTTCTGCTCTAAATTTAAAAATATCGTACTTGTGCATGGTACATATTATTATGCAATTTTTTTTTTTAAGTCATACATTTATTAGATTAAATTAATAAAAATACATTATTATTGTAAATACAGATATACCTGTATATTAATTAATAGTTATTATATTTCCTATATATTTTATCCGGTTTGGGAATGTTTTCCCAATAATTGATTTTCTAAAAAATTTCTATCAAATATGATTTACCAATATATATAATATATATATATACACATATCACTTAAGTTAGGTTCGTTTAAGTTAAATAAATTTAAAAAACGATAACCGATATAATTATTATAAATGTATTGAATTGTAATCTCTACGTTAAAAATAACGATCGATTGTGGATAACATTTACTTGCTGGAAAAATAATTTAAATGGATTCAAGACAAATAAATGTATTTCATGCAAAAAAATGTATCTTTTAATATTATATCATATATGCTACTCTTGAAGTCTTGCCTAAAAATGTACTAATAATCCATTGACATTTTATTAGTATAGTATACATATTTCAATAACAATACTACATATTTAAAAAAAAAATTACTATATTATTTTTTTAATTATATTTTTTGTTTATAAGTTTTTCATTGATTCAAATATGTATATTCAAATTACATTTTTATTTGTGTGTCTATTTTTATTAAAATTATCTATAATTTACTTTTAATGTACTTAACACAAAACTCTATTAATAGTTATAATTAATATATAATTGGAATATTTAATTCCATATATAACTAATAAGTACATAAATAATATACAGAAAATTATATTAGTTTATTAATTTATTTTTAGAAAAATACGATTGGAAAAATTAATTGGCAAATCTATCGTATAATATTTATTTGGTGTATAAAACTATAATATGTAAGATAAATGGTTTTTTGTTTTCATAATGTTATTTTAAAGTAATATTTAAAAAAAAAACGATTAATACTTATTGTGGTATTTACCAGTTAAATGTATACATGTACTTAATACGAGAGTAAAAATTAAAAATTAAATTTGTGCCATAATATTAATAAACTACTTTTCAATAAAACCCATTTCTATAACAATTGATTGTCAAAACGATGATTTTTATACTATAACACTAAAAGATTTAAAGTTATATATTTTATAGGTTTTCTTTAACTTCAGCACAATGAACCTCATTTAATACCTCCGTTTGAGTAATTCTCTAGCACTATCCGTCTAATGTCAGCATATACGATTACTTTTCGACACAACCCGTAAATACTTTCCAAACAATTTCCCAACATAAATAAGTTTACCTCTGTTTATGTGATAGCTATTAACACTGTTTCAAATCTCTTCGAAATTAGTTAGGGTATATCATCACAAAGCTTATAAAGTTATTTTAAATATTTATGAAATATACTCTAAACCGAATTGTTTTATTAGTTTGACAAATTACTGGTTATTATCTTCGAAAACGTTGAAATGCAATGGATGAAAATGGTGGATTAATGAAGGACATTATATAATTGGCAGACTTATTAGTATTCCAAATACTAATTATATACTTTTTTTAGGTATTTATTATAGTAGTTTGAATAATTTTAAAAGTATTTTATCTAATAAAAAAAGTACTTTTTGGGTTCCAATTATAAATTTAAAAAAAATTGGTTTTAGCATGTTTCAGTAAGACTACAATGTAAATTGTTCACTCAAATTTTAACATAATCCAAACCCCTTAAACTAAAAATATTATTGAGTGTTTGTGCTCGATTAAATATAACTATATAACTATTACTTCACATTTATATTATTGTAATTTAGTACATATAGATAAAAAAAAGTATTCTAGAAATATTTGGAATAAACTTTTTGGAAGTGTTTAGGATATGTATTCGAAATTCTTCTAAAAAGTATTTTACCTAATTCTAATAATTTTATAATATTGTATATATATTGTATTTGATTAATATACATTTTCTTACAATATATGAATGATTTATATATATTTTAATGATTATAGCATACGAATATATATTTAATTACATAAATAAATTCGGAAACTAGTTATTATTGTAGCATTTTGAATAAAAAATTTATCCACAAAATTTAAAATAAAACGCACGTTTCGATAGTGATTTAAAAGTTTTTTTTAATCGAATAACGATGCGGAATTTTAATAAATAAATTTAATTTGAAAGTTAAAATTAAATTATCTTAAAGTTTTTTTAAATATTTAAAGTATAATATAGATTTGAGGTTTTTGATTATGTTTTCATATTTTGAATCTAAAGAGACTGCATTTATAAATATTATAAATTTTTATCATTTCATCTTTCCAACATAAAAGTTCAAAAGATAGATTATACATAGATTTTACATCAAAGTTGACATTGTGTCCATTCATATTGGAATATTTATCTATATATATATTATTATCTATTATTTGGCCTATAATGTAGTCTGGTTCATAATAATCAAGTTGTTGTTTTTCTTAACTTTTTACAATAAATAAAATAGAAATTTTGTTCTGCTCAAAATCTAAAATCAAAACTTATATACTTTGTCTCGGTCCTTTATCAATATTATTTACAAGAATAAAAATATTCACTAAAAGGCACAAAATATCTGGTGGTCATCAAAACTGCACACCTAAATTTAAAATAGAGATCGTACAACTAAACCGTATTTGATTTGACCTGTTACTTACTCAATATAGTGTTTCGTAGCAAATCGGGAGTTATTTTCGAATTGAACAGTTCAAGTGAGTAAAGCAAGCGAGTAACCCGTCGGTTTATAGGTGCAACTAAAGGAAATACCTTACTGAAACTGTATTACTACATTACGTGTACTACATATTATATAACAAATGCAATATACTTATATGAATTATATTTGTTTTTGCACTTATAAGTTTTTTGATTAATTTTTATATTTGTATTTATATTATTTTTTAAAACCTAAAATTTTTTAGGTTTTGAAAATTTGACCCTTGAATAATACACACTTAACAAAATAAAAAGATTTTATAGAAATACTTATAAAAGTGCGCAGGACAACATCCTAAAATAAACGAAACAAATAATTCACCTAAATTCTACATGAAACGCATGTTTTACACCATTACTATATTTGTTAGAATTTAAAAAAAAACTCACGCGTATCATTGTAAACCAATAGATTATTATTGTACCAATCACATAAATGTATTTATTAATAAGCAATCTGCGATTAGATTTTTATAATTTTTTTATTAAACTTAAGCTTTTGTAACCTATATATATACCTATATATATACCTATTATAGACTATTTATTGGCACAATTATACTCGCATTAGTATCTCTAGAGGATATAATTTTATACATAACAACAAACAGACAATAGCAATTAAAATTCATGTAGATTTGGAAAACGAGACCAATCATATTTATATGATCAAAACCAACGAGTAAAGGCCACCTAGATAAATCTTAGGCGGCCAATTTTATGACATGAATAAACGCATGCATATTCTAGCTGAAAAGCTGATTCTATCTGAAAATGCAAACACATTCAAACACGACTCTTCGTATTTCCCAAACCCAGAATGATACTAAAATACTAAATCTAGATAAGCGAAAGTAATTTCACACTAAAATAACGTTCATGAAATCAGTATTCAGTATAAACAACATTTACATTTGTTTCCTTATGTTTTTCTGACGGTAAAAGGACATTTTAACCCTAAGACATTTACTGCTTTGCACGTTTGACTTTTTTAATCCGTCTATGGTAATTTTCTTTCAGAGTTAAATTTATTTTAAAAAATATACCAAATATCTAATTTGTTCAAATAAAATATAATATTTATTTAATACTTTTGATGAACTTACAAGAATGGATCATTTTATGTGGTTCAATAGGAAATTAAATATTTATTGAATAGGATAGAAAGACTCGTCTCATCTTATCCCAAATCAGTTTTATATTGCTATTGTAAATTTAAAAGCAACGATCAATCATTGCGTTTGGAAAACGATTTTGAGTGAAGTTAACCATAAAAAAAATAAAGGAAACGTTTGTTTGTGATTTTTCTTTTTGTCGTGTTTTGTAGTTTTCTCTATAGTTTCAATCTATTTACTGAGGAAAATAAAAAAATTACCTCTTTTAAGGTTCCATCTGTGTTCAATTTCCAATCCATTGATGGAGAATTGACATGAAACTTTATAAGTATCTTTACTGTCCGAAAAAAAAAGAATATAAAAACTAATGCATTATTCACTATGCATTTACAATATACTGTACTTATATAAAATTTGTTTATATATTTTTTGAATGGCCTCAATATTTTTAGAGAAACAAGAAATATTGCTTTTTTTTAGAAGTAAAATATTGGAATAAATCTGTAAAATAATTTGTTAAAAACTACACAATTTAAAGAAATGTATCAATATTTTAAAAAAAAAATTTTTATTATCTTATACCTTAATATGTTATATTAATTTCAAAAAATAAATAAGTATACCCACCTAGGTATAGATTTTAAACTTAAATCTAACTTTTATATAGTACTTTATAAAGCATATGAATATACTTTAAAGTATATTCATTATTCTTTTAACTTTTTTAAGTTAGACAAAAATCAAAATGATAGGAACTAATATATTAAATATAGATATCAACTTTAGACTTAATAAGTTTAAAAAAATGTATTAAATTGCAGCCCTGCCTTGCAACATGGATGTTACAAGATTATTAAAAATAGTTTAGATTTATATTTTTAGTATATGCTAAGTTAATTGATATTGTTTTGGATTAAAATCAGTAAAAAATACTGTAAAAAAATGTTTAAATACTATGTCTAATAATAGTATTCGTATGAAATCGAATACTATATATATAGTAGGTATTCAAAATACTTTTTGAATACTTTTAAGATAAGTAACTTTAGATACTTAACAAATATCTAAAACGTGTTTGATTACCTACTAATAGATAGGTAGATACATAGGTTTCTTTTTAAAGGTTTAAATTTAGACAAAGCCAATAATGAACATTAAATTTAGTTAATTATCATAAATCTAAGTATAAAAGTAAATGATTTTTTTTTTACTTTTTATACTTTCCATAAAAACTAACTTTTTTTCAACCTATAGTTAAGTTATTATTATTATTTTCCTTTTGAATAACGTTTAAAGAACTAAAAAAATAGACATTTTTTTTCTAACTATTAACTTGGAGTGAATTTAACTTTAAATTAATGTTCGTCATTAACTTACCCATCATTGGTATAGTACCTACCTACCTATTTGAATACTTGTATTTTAATTTTTAATACTTTACAAAAAGAGATGACTAGAATTTATATAAACAATGACTCGGTTTCTATTATTTATATATTATATTATCTCACGCCCGAAAGGCAGTCGTGTGAAAATGTAAATTATTATTGACTTTATCATAAATATAATATACAAATGGCAAACAATTGACGAGAGTGATAAATTACGCGGTAGTATACGCGGTGTGTGTTATCATCGTCGAGACGCTCAGTGTCGTGTCGACTATATTTTTTAACTACGAAGACCATTATCGTTTCTTTATTTACCGAATATATATTGGTATCTTATATTATACGAATAGTGATATTATTTATAGTGAGGGGGGAGATCTAAAAAAATATTCAATACCAACAATATAATATTGCCGCAGGATGTAACAGGACTATTATATTTGACAAAATACTTTATAACTTTTATTCTAATATTTTATTTCTGATAATTTTGAATAAATATAAAACACTGCTTATACTATAATTAAAATGCTTATAATTTAGTAAACATTTTTAGGAACTCAAAAACTAAAATTAAGAAATTTTAATTTTAAATCACCATTTGTAAATTTGATTTGTTGAAAAAATGTAGGTGGTAAAAACATTACACATGGAGATGAGGTTCAGTCATTCGCTTTTCCCGAACATTTTCGAAAATATAATATTTTTCTTGCTTATCTATTACTAATGTACTAATTTATATATATATATATATATATATATATATATGTATGTATGTATGTATGTCAATATTCTTAAGGTTCTCTTAAGATTCTTATGATGAATGTAATACGTCAATGTACCTACCGAAAAATTGTGACCTGTAAATTGAACTCTAACGTTAAATTTTCTTTATTGATTATATTATATTATGTAATTATGTTTAGATACCTAATACTGAAAAAAGTTAATAAAAATTATAAATATTGATTATTAATATTGGTAACCACACCAACGAATTATAATGACATATGGACATATAATATACGCTTATTATAAAATTAATAATGTTTAGGTATCTGGGAAAATTGAATTAAAAATTCTTCATTTGGACCAGTGGTTCAGCAAGAGTTTTATGTTAGAAATTAGGTTAAATCCTGAATAAACCTAATACCAGTTACATGATAAATGAAAATTTTGGCTTAACTATAAGACTATTTAACATATTTTGGAGCAAAATGTAAATGAAGTAGGTACCCCAAATAATATTTCAATTATCACCCTTCATTCCACTAACCTCTGAAAAATATAGAAAGGAAATTCGTGGTTTTCCCTTAAAAATCTTAATAAATATTATCAATAGTGGCTCGTGGCTAAAATATCTGGTGTTGCACAACCAAAAATAATACGGATTAATAACAAATATATTAACAATATTATATTATGTTATTTTCTCTAAAATGTCGATACAATAGGTACCTAGGTACTGTAATAACGAACGTGATGTCATTCATTTTATTAAGAACGTACCTACATTCATATACAACATAAATTAATTTACCTTATGCCTATATAACTTAGATAAGTGATATTCTGATAACACCTGAAAATGGGTAGATAAAAACTGCACCAAACGACAAACATCGTTACGACATATGATCACAGAATAGTTAGATGTACAGAGTTGGTGGTTTAAACTGTTTTTGTGCGCTAAGCTATATAATTTACATTTTACACTGTGTGTTTTTCACTACAGAGAGAATAAAATAAAACTGCACGTGTGTAAACTGCGCATCATACATGCATTTTACAAGTGTGCGCAAGTCTGCGGTAGCCTCGCGACAGTGGCAATTTGGGAACACCGAGGCATCGCTGAGTAGCGACCAACAATACATCGGTGATAATACAATGCATGATATGCACAATATAATAATATTTGTGGGCACAATAAAATTACTAAAATGGCGATAAATAAATAATAATTTTATATATAAAAATATGCAATTTATCGACATTTTAGGCGGCGCACCTATGCTCCTTAACACGAGTCGCTACTGAATGTTATTCTTGCAAAAAAATATTTCGAATAAAAATTATTCTTCATAAATTTTAATAAAATGTTTATTATTACATATTTTAGTGCAAGTAAAATTTTTAGGCCGGAATAGGAGTACGAAATATTTCTTATTAAAAAGGAAAATAATGTTCATGGATACTTTTTCTAGTCTATCTTTTATAGTTTACATCAACACAAAAATATTTAATAACCGAGTTTAAGATCGGTAGAAAAAGTCGATTAGTAGTTTTCAAATAAAGAGTTTACAGATAGAAAATGTATTCTAATAATCTAGTAGGTATTTTAAAGATATCATTTTTTTATTTCTTTATTAGTTTTCTTAAACATAAAGGAAAACTACTATAAATAACGAGAAAGTGTTATAATAATTTGATAAAAAATAGAAGTGTATATTCAACTTCGTTTAGAACCGATTTTTTTTTATAAATATTTTATCTACCTAATTAAGTAATTTATCTTTTCTTCTTAATCTAAAATAATAATATTTATTAAGAGGATGTCTTACTCGCATTTATTGTCTCATATATAATAGGCAATATAACAAAATTATACTAAGCAAAACAACAAATGTAGTATCTACGTTAAAATTAAAGTCAAAACACCTATTACCAATTTTAAAAAGGAGAATATTTTCTAAAAAATAACATATCCTTTTTGTAAAATATTGTTTATCAAAGAAATTACACCGTATCAAAAAAAAAGAAAACTTAAAACGCCGTATCTTCTTTGATACATAATATTTTACAAAAAGGATAATTTGTCAAAATTTTATCCATTTTAAAATTGTTAATAGGTATTTTAACTCTAATTTTAACATAGATATCACATTTATTGTATTGCGTAGTGTAATTTTAGTATATTGCACATTAGTTAGACGGAGACAGCAAATGCGTGTGCCACGTCCTCTTAATACAATATCCTATTCGAGGACCAAAAGGATGATGGACAAACTTCTATCATTATCTGGGGATGGCTTTTTACTTTTATTTTTTTGTATGCATATACTATTCGGCCACAAGGGATGATTTGATCACTCTTTGTGGATATTTTTCCATCATTATTGATTGAGGAGAATAAAATTAATTTTGAGGGGCGATTAGGCCTTTAGTCCATAAATTATCTATTAGTCCCCCCTTAAATGAGCTTTTTGTGTTTTTGGGTAAAGAATTTTATGTTGAAAATTATGTCTGTGAACCAGTCAAAACGCTTCAGCCCGGTAAAAATTATCTCCCCAATCCAGCTCTGTGCTCACTTTCCCCTCTCTTCTTTCTCTTTAACGATCAAATATTGAAAAATACATTATAAGCAGACGTCTATATATAGTGTTTAGCAATAGTCTCTGAAAACTTCAGTGTTCTACGACTGGTAGTTTAGGTTCATCATTGATTTGTATAAAAGTATATATATTACACCATTTGCAAAAAATAAGTATAAATATCCATTTCTTGCTGTTTGAAAAATGATAAGAATTCGTGTTTTTCATCACATATTGTTTAAATTATACAATATTAATGCAATGAAGCTGTATAATATGGTAAAATTTTGAGAGCAACAAAACATCGTGTAAAAACGACGGTGAAAAGAGCGATAAATCATAATATATTATAGTATATATACGATTATAATATGTCCATTGTTTGTGACCGTTCGTATATATTATGCACGGTCCTACCAAAAATATTGCACAGTTCTTGATTTATAATCCTGCAATTATAACAGGGTTTTAATGAATATGTTCTTTTTGGCCTCAACAATAACATTTAAAATATACGTGATTATATATACACAAAATGTAATAAATTGCGTCGTAATTATCATACTGGAAACAGTAGTTCGAATATGAATATAATATTGTAATATTGGGCTTGTTTTAAAAAAAAAATGTTATATTAAATAAATTAAGTTTATTTCAATATTTATTATAATATATTTAAAATAAACTGTAATATTTGTCATTATAAAGCGTTATGTACTTAGCTGAATGCTTGATTTGAGGCAATGTAAATATCACTATTTTTTTACAAAAAATATCTCAGCGAACCTCTTCTATACATTTTATAAATAGAACGGTATAATAATGGGAATTATAGTTATTTTACTATAATAGACGAGAAGTATATCTCAAAAATCGACTCCAAAAATATATATTAATTTTCGTATTTATATCGTAGTATCGTAATAGGAGTGTAATGGAAGGAAATGTCATAATCTCAGACGTTGTACATTTTGACGAAAACAGAACACCTGCAGAATATTTTAAGAAAAGTCAATTGGAATATTATAAAATGCAGTTTAATATGTTCCCCAAATATTGAACAATACAAATACAACTTTTAATGTAAAAATTCAAATATTCATAAAGTTTTAAAAAAACTGTTTGATATTTCAAACTTTAGGTTTTTTTTAAACTATTTGATGAATGATATTTTCAATATTGTGTGTCATTCAGGTTTTATTATAATAAATTAACCTCAAAAGTTAATGTTTAATTATGAAATGGGTAAATTTTGAAAAGTCATATCCCGTGACTGAATATAAAATGAAAAATTCGGGATTTTCTGAATAAACATGTCATTAAAACATAATATATGAAATATTTTAAATATCACTTTAGTTTAATTTTTAATGAAATTTTGTAATTAAAAGTTTATTTGAATCTTCTATTCATTCAACATTAGTGTTCAAAATTAGTTTCAAATTGTATTATTTGAAATATGACATTGTATTGATTTAATATTTACCTACTATGAATAAATTGTGAAATAATCTATTTAATAGAATTTATTTCTAACTGCAAACAATATAATAATTTTCTTTTTATCATTTCAATTTATCTTGTCTAATAAATAATACTTTAATTAACTTTGAAGTTTGAATTATTTTTAAGTTATCTGTTGTTAAGTTAAAGAGTAAAAATAACTTAACTTTAATATTTTAATATCCAGTCTTGATATTTATTAGAAGTTGAGATGATATTTAAAAAAGCACTAGGATAATCGAATATTCTCAAAGTCCTGACTTCAATATTATATAGATATTAAACAAGTTAGGAAAGCCCTCTAAAAATGTGATTAATTCCTAATTTCTAAACGTAGTTTAAACAATCATCTAAAAAATAAAACAAAACGTACAATACCTATCTATCTCTCTACAGTAATAAAATCGACAATCATAAGTATAATATATATACTAGTAACTATGACAAGACATACAGACACAACAGGGATATAAGGTGTCTATATGTATTTTTAGAAAGGAAAAACCTTATGACTCGATATTTACAATTTTATATGAATTATCCTAATTATCCTTAATCATGTTGTACGTGAATATCTGATGATGTAACATCTACGGTTCCGTCATATCACTTGTGTACATCTAAGATGGAAACCATACTTTGAAAAGCGCCCCTATTAAATTCTAGAAAAGACAAGAGGTGGCCATCAATCTTAAGAATTTTTCACAGTAAGAAAGATGACCGATCGACTTCGGCATACAAACAAATTTCATTAACTTTATTAAGAGAACGCTATACATACGTTTTGGCAGTATTAAAACATGATTTTGCATTGTAAGTACATTTTCTCTCTCAGTTAATATAGATTAAAAAACTAAACAGAATATGATAGTCAAAAATATTTACTATGGACCAACATAGAGTTTTTTACTTAATATTATTTATTTTACGTTTTTTAATTACAAATATTAGATATTTAGATACACTTGTCACATATTAGATATACTTGTCGAACAAAAATTCTATACTCGGTCTCAGTTTATGTTCTCATATTTTATTAAGTGTAATTATTTCTCTTTTATGATAATTTTTGATTAAACTGTGATCGATCGGAAAACCACAAGTAACTTTTGAACAAATATGATAATACAACAATAAAAATTTATGACACAACAATAGATATGATAGTACTTTTGAATTGCTTTAAAAATGTATTTTGTTAACATTTTATAATTTGTAAAATTGTCGGTATTTAAAAAATTTTTTAAAAAATTTCCCATATAAAACCTTAAAAAATTAAAGGTATAGCGTCCTCTTAACTTTATTTAACTCTGAAACACTAATATGATATATTCTAATATGTACGATAAACTGCCTATATTATACGGTGTTCAGAGATTTGACACCCGGCAGTTTTATTGATATCGAACATTCCACACCCGATAATTGTGAAATTATAGGTATATGAACAAATAGAACCCGGGTCATCTAGATCACAACCACACTTCTGGTAACAACACGTCGTGTTTCACAGCAAATCGGGGGATATTTTCGATTGAAACGAAGCGGAGGGACAATCGAGAACGTAGCGTCTGTTATCTGTTATCTGTAATCCCAGCCATGCCAAATTAGATAGGTATGTCAGCAACATTATGATGCGCACATCTCTGTAAAGTATGCCCACTTTTTATCGTGCATTAAGTTTTCTGTCTCTCATTGGTTACATATATCAAGCATACATTTCCATGCTATCACTGCAGAATTGAATGAAAAGCGGAGAACCTAATATATGGAAAAAAGTATTGGACTAAAATTCATATTGTTGCTGATATACCTATCTATTTTGGCATTCTCTCAAATATATTTTTCTACATATTATGCTATTGAGCTAGTATCAATTCTTATCGGGTCCTACATGAACTCGGATCTGTTTGTCAGCATACTGAAATTAGACATTTTTTAAAAGCCGTATGGTATAAACATTAAATTATAATTAATATATTTTTTAATTTTTTAAATAATATTACCTCTAAATATTCATTTTTATTTTATAGTATCAATTATTATTACATATTATATATATATATATATATATTCAATTATCAAATTCAAGTGTCAAATATACAGTGAAAATGCTAGATGTCAAAAGTCCTATCGACGGGTGTCAAATGTCCTAGATTCGTATATACTCCTTATAAAATAACCAACCGGAACCCGAAAAATCAAAGGCCACTTTTTGCACACCTCTCCTTAACTTGACGGCCGAATAGTAACCATTTTAAAAACAACCAGATCCCATGGATCACTAAAAATCATGAGATATAACGTAGACCAGGAATTTGTAAATGTGATTAGACTATAACTATCCAGTTGAGATGCAACCGAAAAAAGTACATTTAAACCGTATTTAATTGAACCTATTACTCGGAGTGGCATTTCACGTTTTCGTGGAGGATCCGGTCCTGTTGATAGGTGCAACCGAAAGAAGTACACTTAAGTTAGTATACAGGCATACCGCCCAGAACTCGCGTGGAATTATGGCTAAATAGGCACCGCGACATATCATTACATTTTTGTACGTTTTTGAGTAGTTTTTGAAATCACTAATCTCGTGTATTTTACTACAGGCTATTAATTGGGAAGCAGCTAGTATGTCTCTGCCAATAATGTCTACTACGGGATTCATGTGGGATGGTTAAAATATTCACAATTCAAATATTTTATTATTGATTTTGATACAATAAAAACAAGTATTGTGAAAACAGAATGCAAAACAATTCATTCGTGAAGTACATTGATTTTTGTATGTCACTGTGACGTCATAACGCATATTAAACATATTTTATTGTGTATTGGATATATGGGTATAAAAAAAAGTTATTAATTTTTGAATTGTAATATTACTACTCGTAGTTTAGAACATTGACATCAGTGGTGCCCAACATTGTCTAATTTCATACGATAAATTATAGTTAATTATGTAAATGATGTAACCCTGTGATAAATCATCTTATGGTATTCTATTTTAAGCCAAATTTGAATATTATTTACAGTATATTTCATAGTTTGTAATTACTAATTGGTACCAGTATGAATCAAGTCCCTATAAAATAAATTATAAATAATAATTAACATCAATAATAAATACAACACTATTAATTATTATATATATTATATATTATGGTTATTATTATAATATTACTATTGTTAATATTACTATATTGTTATCGTCGCAAATCGTAATATACTACGAGTATAATTTATTTACCCAACGTGATCCATATGAATCAGCGAATATCACTGACTGGTTGACAATATGTGGATGTTCGATGACGTCGGTGTCAATAAAAATCAATAATTAAATTAAATTTTTTGATTGTGAATGCCTTTAATTATCAATAAACCAATATCACAGAATCGAAATTGAGAAATATAACGAATTGAAAATCACAACGAATACCAAACAATAATAAGACGATTCGTTCGTATTTACTTTATATTTCTAGAGCAGCCCGAAAGCATCGGTCGAATCTTAATAAACCGTATTTGTTTATAAACAAATTGGTTTTTAAATGATAAATCATTTATATCGTATATTCATCTTAATGACAATGGCGGCTCCTGTGTAGGGGTGACAGGGCGATCAACCCCTCTCTAAAATTGTAGAAATTTACTTATAAATAAGTTACATATTGATTTAAATATTAACAGTTATTTATACTTGCATTGTAGTGCATTTTCAAATTATTACTATTGAAAGTAAAAATTGTTTTCCATTATTATGAAAACACTATAAGGTAATCAGAGTTTTAAAATATATGTAGATAATAATACCACAGGTTAAATGAAACCAGATTGTGCACTCGGGCTTAGAATAATAGAATCGTGAATAAGATTTGTGATTGGGTGCCCGCTATATGGCGTATGCAGTTACAATGAATAAATTTATTGTACGCTTCATTTACAATATGTTTGCTACACTGACCAATTTAATCTATAAACCTTAAACATTATTTACTGTTCATAAATGATAAAAAATAATATTAGGATTTAAATCATTACAAAATCATTAGAACATAAGACTTTTAGATTCTAACATGTGGTAACACTAATTTGGAGGCTCCATAGTAAAAACTATCAAATTCAATTTTTTTTCGATAAACATTAAGTGCACAGTCTGGTTTCATTTAATCTGTGATAGCACGGTTGAGATAGATACCTATTATCATTGGTTATACATTGCTATTGTTCATCTGCGTCCGTCATAACTATACGATTAAAACACAAAAACATAGGAGGGGGAATTCGGTAATAATGTGACCGCCGGAGCAATACGAATCGTCGCCCGACAAGCATGTGGACACGGAACAATATGGAATAATGTGTATATACAAGTGTGTTCTCTATGTTCGTGTTCGTGATGCGTGTACATTTTCATAGATTTCTATATTTCTTTATTATTTATTTCATTTACTCTTTTATTATTATAAAATGTATATTAATGGGTATATTATATTATTATAATATAGTGGATAAAAATTCAGTACCTATATCATATTCACAGAAAATTAAAATAAAACAACTTGAAAGATTGGAAGACCTGTTTAGTGAAATGAAAGATAGACGCTTAAATTTTGAGTATATAAAATATATAAGTTTTATTATATTGTAATTTTCAGTTTTTGTAAAATATATTTATAAAATGGTTATGGAAGAATGATGATGTTGTTGACGAATAGTGAGAAAATGAGAATTCGTAATGGAGAAAATTGTTCGTAATTGTTGGTTATATTGAAGTATGGCATCGTTATTTGAAATCTGTATCTCTCCAAACATCAATTAAAATTAAAACATTAAGAAAATAGATTCCTTTCTTATGCTGAATTTTTTTTATTTCTTGACATTCTACTTTATTCTCATCTTAGCAATCCTTTACACTGAATGCTTCGTTCAATAAATAAAGATCCCTTATATTTTCTGTCTTA
>JAIPRL010007969.1:0-21712 GCA_025469235.1 Pemphigus obesinymphae | reverse complement strand
TCCTTAAGAGAAAATAGGTACCTATTATAAAATAGATAAAGGACAATATTTTTGAAACGACCACATCAGGGTTAAAGATATTTAAATAATATCGTTTGATATTTTATGTAGGTAAATCATTTTTTCACTTTTGTATATGGCATTAACTTTTTTCTAATTAATAATTTACAAAACACTGATGAGATGGTCCCAAAAATATTTTCCTTCATCTATTTTATATTAGGTGTAGGTACCTATAGTACCTAATACCTACCTATTAACTCTTAAATTACCTACTTTAATAGGTCGTTTTGTTTGTTTTTCGTATATATATATATATTTTACTACTGAAAATCATTATTGTCCTCTTAATATTTTAATGTAAGTTGTAACTAACAATTAACATATTGCCATAGGTGTCCATGTGGGAGGGGGGGGTCAGGATAGGGACATGCCCCCTCTGGAGAATTTCAAAAACCATGTAAAACAAGATTTCTGTGAAAAATGTGGGTAATTTATGGTAATGTAAGTATAAAGTAGAGGTCTCGATTACACGTGTAATCCAACAAATAGGCAAATTCAAAGATTATTAATAAATATAAAGTATTAAAGTTTTTGAAGTTTTTGTAAAGAATAATATTCGGTCTCTATTTTCAAATATTTATAGGTACCTAATATTAATTATCTTCAAATATTTATAAGTATTAGTAGGTAATATCTATAATATCGTATATTATATTATTTCATATTATATGTATTAAGTAAATAGTAATAAGATATCAACTCTAGCCTCTATCGAGAAAATGTTCAGCGTCAGCCTCTTATGGCGTCAGGTAGGTATAGGCATATAGTATTGGGTGTTAATGGCGAAAAGGTTGAAAAAATGCAACGAAATGGTGGGGTGGAGGCGAATAGGTCGATGGCGACATAATAATAAAGTTCGATAATATTTTTTTTTTACATTTTTAAAATGTTATAAATTAATATTGGTTGTGGCAGCGAAGTGTCCGGCGGCCAGATAGTGGCGGCGAAATGTCCAACGGTGAAACGGTGGCGGCGAGTCGGTCGGCGGCGATTTGTCCGACGGCGAGTCGGTAGCGGCGAGATGGTTGGCGGCGAAACGGTGGCGGTGAGATGTCCTAGACCCGTGAAAAATATACGTACCTACTGCAGTATATTATCATAAATTAATATAACATAATAATAGGTACTACCTATAGAATACGTTGCACAACATCAGTGACCATGCAGAATTATACTACGGATTACGTAACTTCGACTAATTTTCCACTCCTAATTTTAAATAATTTCTATATGAATAAGCTTGATAGCCTCATAGACCTAATATAAGGACTATAGATAGTCTAGTACTTCAGTTTCCTCCCTTCATCTATGACATACCCATTGGACACTGATTTATGTAAAAAATTTACTTCTCAGTTGGAAATGAGTACTACAATACTATGTACCTACTGTTTGAGTAAATCATACTCTAAACTAAATATATAAAATCATACTATAATAATATTTTAAATCATACACATTAGGACTTTAATTTTGATGTGCTTACACTTTTAGTAAATCAAATTTATTGATTTAATTTTTATTTCAAGATTTCAATGGGGTTGAAGACTGTTGGTGATAATATAACCGTCAATTGTAGCATGCCGAGCAGATTCCTATATTACATTTCAAATGATGCAATGTTAACTATGAAAAGCTGTCATTCAGATTTAAGGCAACTAGCAATTAGTTACTTATCATCATTTCCGACATTAACATTTGCTATGGTTAATCTCGTAAAAAGTACAAAATGGGCAAATATGCCTTGTTTTCAGAAGTATTTTAATGGTGTAAACTAATTTAGATATCATCTTGAATATATAAATAATAAATCAGTATTATATAAATAAATTGTAAACGCAATTATACAATTACAAAAGTTTATTTACATGATTTTTTAAAAACCCATAGTAATACCAAAGTAGGTCCTGACCATAGATAATAAAATAATGCTTATATTAGCAACACAAGGGGTCACTGTCCGGAATGGGGAACAGAGAAAGCTTTTATATAGCGCTCTCACTTCAGCAAGGGATCTTATCATAAATTGCATTTCACAACATAGATAATGAATATAAACACGAATATACGATTATTTTTTAATTTATTATTTAATATTATTTTATTTATATTATTTAATATATATTTTTTCGCCTTGGTTCGTACGTGTATTATTTATCAAATATCTGCTAAAGATAATATATACAACATATAATTGCATTTGTAAGTACAATTATAGTTGCTATATATTTAAAAAGTGTAAACGAACCAAATTCCCCCGAAAAAAATAAAACAATACAGGGTGATACAGGGGTGTAGCGTACATGTAAAATAAAAACGTATAGGTACACTTCAAGTGGAGAATATCGGCTTTTGGGTCATGACAAAAATGTCATAATATCGAAAAACTCCAAATAAATTTTCTACTCGTATAGTATACTAGAATAATATAGGATATTATAACCCAAAATCCAATATTCTCCGAGGGGAGGGTCAAAAATCGGGAAAATCGAAAATCTGACTGCGGGATATTATTCTAGTACACTATACAAATAAAAAATGCATGTGGAGTTTTTCGATATTTCAACTTTTTTTAAATGTTGTAAAATGTATATTAAACTCGTAATGAATGACAATATTATCTGTAATATCGTATGCAATTATGTACAGGTTTGTTACATTGACAAATGACAGTTGATAATAACGTTTTGATCATACCTTGTAATTTATACTTTGATATGAATTCAATGTTTTAGAGATGATCCAAAAGCCAGAGTTCAACCCAATTCGGACCACACAAATAATCTTAGGTGTTATTTTATTAGTATGAAATATATAATTAATATAATATCCGAATAAGTACAGAATTATTTGGAATTGAATTTTTGTTTTGCTTGAATATTGTGTTAGAAAGATAAAAATGAATATTAAATTATACTACAACATTATTATTATTATTATTAATATTTATATATTTATATTAATATTAATGTTTTTTTAACTAGATATTTTATTCGTTTTATTATAATATATTAAATATTAAAATACAATTATAACTTGATTTTTATATTGTTTAGTATATAGGTATAATAATAGATAAGTATTACAATTTAATTAATATCTAAATTAGAACATATTATTATTATAATATTTGTATTGCAATAATTCGTTATTGTCAATAAAATTTGGTGAACTTCACGATCTACATCAAAACTAAGAAATATAATTATTAGGAAAAAATAATTAAACAAACTATAAACACTATAAAAAGTTGATTATTAGCTGTCTTCGAAAATTTAAAAAATGTAAATACGTGGTATTTTAATTTTATATATTATATAGATTATACAATTGTAAAAGTTGTACGTATATTAATTTTATGTGTTCCATCTTGAACCTATCATGTCCCATATTACCTTCTAACATAGAGAAATCAGACTAAAATAACGTTTTTAAAAAAATTTAATATTTTAATTTTTAATAAAATATCTTAATTAAATATCTTAATATCATATTAATTATTATAATAAAACCAAGAGTTTGTTGGGTGTCAATATTTTATCAATAATAGGAGTATTGTAGAATAAGAATATGTATTAGTGTACGTGCGATGCGTGAGATTATTCTTATCGATAAACTTCTCGGAACATAAAGGATAGGTTGCAGGTAACTGGAAACCCACGGCCTGCCGTGCTGCACAATACGTATTGGCAGTAAATAATTATTATTAATTAATTCACTTAAACGCAACAATTTTTAAAAATACTTTCTTATTTCAGGGTTAAAGTATTAGAGGAACTACTATTTTACTAGAAATTTCAAGTTCGTATGTTGTGTAGATTTTGAGATACAGTAAGTGAGTGGTATTTGGCTTTTATATATCTACTCGTATATTAGAGATTTGAAAAATATTAAAAATTTAAAACAATACCCAATAGAAATGCAGAGAAAAATATAATATTTAAGACGGTCTAATAGTAGAGTATTTACGATATCGTAAAAAAAATTGGCGCATCAGTTGAACTCTGCTACCCTCCCCCCAGATTCCGTTTTTCGTTATATAATGGTGACGTGCATTTATATAGGCCATTTTTTTAAACATTACTCTGGTTTTTTCTATCTATACTGGTTATTGTTTAATTATTTGTAATCACAAAATATACAATACCCAATTTACTACGGATAATACAATTATGAATATGTTTACGGTTCCAGTTAAAAAAAATTTTAATTGATTTTTTTTTAAGGTTCTATGGGGTGATATATCACCTAGATCACCCCCCATAAAAACTCTACTAATATAAAATTTATTATTTAGCTGTAAATTTGACGGGGAAATTACTGCTTATTTTATGTATAATTTTCGAGTTGGAGCTATTGAAAGTACAGTGGAATTTTTTTTATAAAAAAGGAAGGAATAAAATAAATGAGTTATGCAGTAAAACCGACCATATTTATGGGGAAAGCTCACTTGAATATTTTGATCTTCCATATTCGGGGCTCAAAACATACAAATCATTACTACTAACCTAATTTCTAAGAGACAATCAATTAAACACGATACACGTGATAAGCTAAGAAATACTGGACACAGTTCTAAAATAAACGATTGTGAGAACATAAAATGTGATGATCATTGTTAATATATATATATAATACATATCATATAAATGCTGCGACGTTAAAATCAATCAATAAACCCATGGACAAACGATTTTGATGTTGAGAAAAGAAAAATATGATAAAATACTTGTTTTAATTTCTAGGATGCCACTCTCTGTACTACCAGAAATAACTGAATCATTGAATATCCTAGCAACGTATTAAACAAATTCACAATTCATATTGTATCTACAGGTTTTATAACTCATTTTAAAATATTGTGATATAATTTAATTTTCAATTTTTCAATTTTACACAATGGAGACGATTTGATAAACTTTGAAAACAACCATGTCTATTGGCGATGATACTACCCTTTTCACCAGAGCTGAATATGAGGAAAAATTGGTGGAATGGAACAAACTATTGGCTGACGTGAAGTCAAAGTATGGCCAGTTGGAGGCGGCTAGGGACGTAGCGAAAGCGGCCTACCGAAGATCCAAAGAATGGCGAAACGACGTACTCGGCGAATACCAGCGACAGAATTTGGAACTAGACGGAATAATAGACCAATGCGAATCCGAGAAAAGTCAGCTGATTGCTCGAAAAACTGAATACTGGGATGCATGGGACAAGTCTTACGAGTTGAGGATGGGGCAATATGACCGAGCCCTCGCTAAAATTACGTCGAAAATGGAGTTTGAAGACCAAAAATGGAAAACCATGTCCGATGAAAGAGTGCACAGAGCTACTCTAATGAACAAAATTGAATCGATGGCAGAACGCATAGATGCCCTCAAGGTATTCTTAAAAACAAGAACATTTAACTGATATATAAAGTATCCAAACTTCCTGGTTCTTTAGGCATATAAAGCAATGACAATTACAAACACTTCAAAAGTATCAAATCCTGGTGATTTCCGTCATTAGGAATACTGTTTTTAATATGTTCTATATCATACCCGAGCGTTTCTCCCAAACTACATTTTTCATCGTGGGAGCAAAAGCATTAAAAATTAAGGTAGGCCAAAACCAAAATTAACTATTACAAAAGAGTCGAAATACAAAGATAAAATAGCAAAATAAATTTTAATGTGGAATTGTACGAAAAAAATGATTAGATCTATGGTTGCGATGCAATTAAGAATGTTTTCCGAGGAACCGGGTAGGTAGGTTAAATAAGTACAATATTGGTTTTGGTTTATTGAACTCATGTTATTGACTATAATATAATATTTTATAAATGTGCACCACCAACTATTTTACTTATGAGCTGCCACTGATATTAATACATCATTATACTGAGTCAAATTTCAGGGTATGATGATCTACTATACTAAACAAGACTATGTGATAGGTATTAGATAATGTTATTAGTTATAATCTGTTTTCTGTTTCGTATTTCTAACATATTTGTTAGTTGGTAAAAATGAAAAATGCTAATGCAAATTTATATTGGTATAACATATAAATCATAAATGTTAAGATATAATATTTTAAAAATATGATTAAAGATAGATTTCTAAAATATTTATTGGTAAACATTTTTAGAAGGTATAATAATTTTAAAACATTTTTAACATTTATATTTAAAATACTTTTTAAAAATTAATTTTATTATGCTGTTATAAACATGTTTTTATCATTAAATCCAGATTTAAAAAATATTTATTGATAAAATATTTTTTTTTTGTAATAAAATTATTTTAAAATATTTTCAGTAGGTATATTAATATAAAATATTTTATATTTATAAAATTAATTTTTATATTTATTCTATTATAATACATTTTTGGACTTTTTTAGATTTTTGCTTATATCTTTTGAACTAAGCATATTTTGTCTACTGAAATGCATTTAAAAGTTGTAGAGCGATAAATTTTCTAAAATTTGGTTGGTGAAATAAGTTTTTACACCCAATGTTAACCGAGATACAGCTGACCAAACTTGAAAAAAATTTCTCAAAATGTAAAAAATACCCGAAAAACGAATGTTTTGGCTTTATAACTATTTATTACCATCATTTACATATTAATAGGGCCGACGGTATTGAAAATGAATACCGATAGTACGGTATTGATTTCAATACCGGTATAAAATGGTATACCGAAAATACCGATATATACCGGTATACCGAAATGTACCGGTATACCAAAATACCGATATGTATCGGTATACATAGTTATATAGTTGTTTACAGACTAAAAAATAAAGAATAAACGACACATTATAGTAAAACCTATATAGTCCTCGCTCCTCTCAGAATCTAAAAAACACATCGATGTAACAACCAATATATTTCCCTTTCTCAGAACTTAAAATATAAACCTGAAATTCCTGACCCTATTTTATCGGACGATATTCTACAAAAACGATAAGTTATACCTTCAGAAATTGTCTAGTCTCTTAAAATTTGATACCAGTATTAACTGATTTATCAATTACCAAATACCACAAAATATTTGTACTAAAATACCAAAATAAATTACTTTTCAGCTCATCAATTGGTATTATATTCTTTGTAGTAATAACTTAAAATTATTTGCTGATAACTTATTATTAACTGATGACATCGAGTATTTTTTTAAAAAAAATATAACAAAACAAATATTGTTTTAATGATTTTTAATTTTATTATTACTATTTTATATATAATTATATATAAAATTTATATTTTTATGACAATTTATAATAATTAAAATATATTATAAATAAATATATAATTTTTTTTTTGGACATTCTCTATTAATATTAAAGTTGTGCAGAACAATTTAATTTATTTAGAAACAAACTTTGCATTCATTGACAAAAATATTAACTCTTCGGCGTGTTCTGGAGATAATGAAGATCGGTGAACAGAGATTACATTGCTAGCAGTGCTGAAAACTCTTTTACATGGTACACTGGTGCCTTGTATTCACAAGTACTTCTTAGCTAATTTTGCCAATGTCGGAAATTCTGGACAGAACATTCTCCACCATTGTAATGGATTACAATTTAACCCAATACTTCGCAAAGACAAATATTTTTCAAGTTCTATTTGGTTCAAATCTTGTATGGTAGATGTTTCATGTGTGTTTGAAAGACTTCCTAAAAATGCAGCCAATCCTATAATAGTTAAATGTAATTAGTTATAAACTTGTTTATTATTTTAGTAATGCAATTTACCTCCAATATTTGTATTTTTGTGATGTTCATGATCTTCCACTTGATTTCCGATTTCGTCCATTTCTTTTTTTACTAAATTTATGATAGCTTCCTTTTCTGAAGACTGGATGTAATGACTTCTGTATCTTGGATCCAAAAAACTGATTTTTTGTAAAAATTGTCTTGCTTGGTTAATTTCATAACGTTTTGAAAATGGCATTTTAATGGCACTTTTTAAGTGATTTTCCATATGATTCAACATAATGTCTTCGGAAGTGTCTTTTGTATTGGCATCTTCATCACTGCTGTTCGTTTCATTTCCTTGGCCATTATTGAGATACGATGTTATTTCACCGGTTGACAGTGTACACTGAATTGATTGAGTTAGGAAAAGTGGTTCACTATTTTCATACTGTTCAGTAGGTTCTTGAGTAAGATCACATGTATATCTTATATCTCCGTTGTTTTTAAGTATTGACTCTTCAAGCTTTAAATAAATTGGCCATATTGAAGAAGCTGTTACAACCTATTCAGAACTCATATGTTCGGCTAATGATTTGAGTGGTTTATATAAATTGCATATTATATGTACTAGTTTTTGCTCATTACAGTTAGAGATATTTTATACTACTAGATTTTAATGTGTACAACACATCAAAAAGAGCCTGTTGTTCATCTCTTATGAATTGGAGTGAGCTAGTCCACCATCTTGTCACACAGGACGCAGGCATAACAGTTTGAGGCAGGTTATGTATTTGTTGTGTTTCTTTAAGTAATCTTCGTAATTTAGTACTGTAATGAAACTTAAATCTAAGTTTTGATATTTTTGATATAAGTATTTCAATCGGTTTTAATGACATAAAAGACATAACACCATTATTGAGTGTGTGGCCAAAACAACTGACATGATTTATTTTCTTAAGTTCAACCGCTTTAATCACATTTGTGCCATTATATGTGGTTGCACCACAAATTTTTTATTCTTGAATACCCCAATCTTCTAGTATAGATTTAATAATATTACGGATATTGTAAGCTGTATAATCCACATCTAAGCTAGAACTTGTTAAACAGTATGTTTGCAAATCCCAATCATTATCAATATAATGTACTATTATTCCTATGTATGGATGTTGTGCGTTTGAAGTCCAACAATCGAATGTTAGTGCCAAAAATTGAACTGAACTAAGTTCATGCTTATTCTACATTTTACTTCATAATATAATGCAGGTATGTTGTTGTCAGAAAATAATTGCCGACTAGGTACTTCATACCCTGGACATAAAACTGACATAAGATGCAAGAAATCATTTGTTGATACTGAACAATATGGTTGCATATCAGTGGCTATCCAATATGCTATAGCGTTAGTGTAGCGCTCGCTGGTTTTTTTATCCAACTTCTTATACATACCACTAATCTTAGTTTGTTTGAGATCCACACAGCTATAAAAACAAAAAATCATTCTATGGTTAAAATTATATACAAAAAAAAAATAGATAATTAGATTTTCACAAAATAGGTACATTACAATACATGGTAAATAAACTTACACTGGAGTAAAATACATATTATCTGATATTGATGTAAATGATTGAGACTTAGTTATTGGACTTTGAGAATCAGTTTCACTTTGAGAATGAGATTGTTGAACACGAACATCATCTTCATCAGTTTCAACAGTATTGCTAATAAACCAAAAAGTAGGTATGAAATTGTAAATATTGATACAATACCACATAATGAAATATTTGTGAAATCAGGGTTATAAATACAGGGTAAATACAGATTTTAGATTTTAAAATTCCCTGATTGTCCATATTATAATAATAATATAATATAATATATAATATTATATATAATTATATAATACAAGCACATGAAAATATACAAAGTAATATTAAAATGAATAATTATTATAAATCAAACATAAACTTAACAACTCTCATAATATATAAAGACATTTATTCAATTTTATAAATTAACACCTAATGTGATGTAGGTACTAAAGTAATAATTGCATGCATTTATTTTCATTAGTTAAATAAAAAAGTATTGTACACCCATAATTTGAAAGATGTTTTGGATAATTTAATTTTGATGGAACAGATTTAAATAACTGATAAATATGTTTGGATATTAATTGGTTATTGTAAATTGAATTGATGAACCTAGGACATTCTCCCGCCCAGTACGGTAAGACATTCTTCCCCCATTTTTTTATACCTAGGATATAAAATATCCTTTTTCCCCCAAAAAATTTATTTTCAAATATTCAAATAAAAACAGTTATTATATTAGGTATATTGTAATAGACATATACATAAAATTAAAAATTCTTGTAAATTTCGCTCAATATTTCTAAGTACATCTAAATGTATTTGTTTTTATCATCCTAGAATTTTATATAATTATTTTGATTTTTTTTTATTAAAAACACTGTAATGAGAAACAACCCATACTATGTAATAATTATTTACAAGATTTACAAAATTTTGAATTTTTTTATCAACTCTGTCCTGATATCCTGAGACTAGCTATTAGGACAGAAATTGGGCGTTTAGGGTAAAAGTATGAGACAAGACATATTATACAAACTAGTTAAATAACCTAAGCCACCTAGGGCCAACACTACTAATTTATAGTTTATACAATAAACTTATTTATTACTTATATTTTATATTCCTTAATTTATTTAGATACCTATTAGTTTTGATACTATTAATAATTGCAATATGTTATAACTAATAGTGTCATAATAGGTACCTACTCAAATATATAAATAATTACTAATTTAAATGAAATAAGTACCTAATATATACCTACTTCTATATAATATATTAGGTAGGTACCTACCTACTTATCTTTTATTAATATTATTTTGTTTTGTTTATTGAATGGAACATAAATACATTGGAACAAATGTGATTTGGAACTTGAAATAAAAAACCATAAGTAGTGTCACTTATGTATGGCAGTATCTGTCACTTTATACCTTTTAATTTAAATAAAATTATTTAATACATACTTTTAATTTAGAGCTTTCAAGTTTTTAAACTCCAAATGAATGTTTGGATGGTGAGTCTTCAAGTGAGAAATTAAATTACTCGTGTTCCCTCCTATCAAATTTTCAAATTCAAGGCTTCAAATCGTTTTTTACATTTGTTGCACATGCCTTTAAATTTATCAAATTTGGTAAAGTAATTCCAAATTATTCGTATATAAAATATAAATATAAAATCGCTTGGGCATTTCTGAAAAATAATAAAGTACCTATTTGAAGAAATAAATAATAATAATAATATACAAGTAAAGACAACATACCTAAACACAAAAACACATTGAAATGTTGATTTAAGCCAAATAATATGTATTAATTAATTCAATTGGATTAGATTTTAATAGTTTATAATAAATAAATAAAAAGTAATTACCATTCATAAAAGTTATACATACCGTTTGAATAATTTTCACTTTGAAGACGGACGAGATAAAACATATAAACGATAGAAAACGACAGAAAACGTAGGTAATCTAGTAACAAACTCGCGGCACATGCACTACTCACTAGCCATTAGGCCGTAGACGGTTAACAAGAAATTATATTTATGTTTATCGTTGTACAAAGATAACTGATAAAGTGTAATGCATATTAATTGAAGTGGTCCGTTAGTAAAAACCCGATTTTAGATTACTATAAATAGGTAGGTATACGTTTTTTCGGTATACCGTAAAGAACGGTTTTTTACGGTATACCGTTTGACACAAAAATGTCCAAATACCGGTATACCGAAAATACCGTCAGCCCTACATATTAATTATGTTAATCACTCATCAATAAAAACATCCTGGAATACTTATGACCTCCTCTCAATGACCCGATCTATTGGCACGGGGTGGGGAGGGTGACCATGTGTTTATTGTTATGATTTGCAGTTTTTTTCATTTTTTCGTGTCTGGTCATCAACTTACAGTGAATTCATGTTAACCACTAACCTTGAATCTCAATAAATGTAGATTATATCAATTAAAATCAAGAATTAAATTAATAGAAGTATAAAATGTATTTACAAATCACCACAAATAATAACATAATAATTAATAAATACGATAATGGCAGGTGTGCATCAGGCTACGTAAATCTTGGAGCGCTTGGGGGTTGCCGCACCTACCACATCATTTTCATCGTCTTTGTCATCATCGACATCGTTGTCGTGGTTCATTCTCGACTTCCCCATGAACATTTGGTACAGGAGAAAATGGAAAGACGTCCTGAACGAGTGGTACTTGGCGGCATCCCTGTTTGGTGGTAGTCTGGCCAGTTGACATTTTAGCTTTGCCACGACAGTGGAAAAAATTCGATACTTTAGATTTTCGAGGTTGTAAAGTTCGATGGTTCCTCCATACAGTTTCATTAGGGATTTTTCTCCAACGTCAGTGATTTGAGTTGGAGTAGCATCGGGTTCTTTAAATATCGCCAACATTTCTGAAAAGCTGGGGTTTTTGTTGTTATACATCTGCCTCACCTTCTTCAAGGGTGTTGAGGGGTGTCACACCCATTTATTGCATGTAGGAAAACAATTTTCGGTGATTCGTATTTGAACGAGTGGGATGAATACAGCACAGTGTATCTGTTACTCTTTCCACTCTTCTAAAAATAGATGTTCTTTTTAGAAGAACCCAAAGCAGAGAGTAACACCAGGAGATCAATGTTTTCCCTTGTTATGATGACACTATCATACTTATCAGCAACTCAGACATCAGTCTCCACAATCATTACATCAGGGTCTCTACTGACTGTTTCACTTGGATCCCCTTGGCTTCCATTTCAATCTTTAGCATAGTTATGAAGTTCTTTTTGTTAATATCATTGGAAAGAAATTTCGCCTGTGAAATCGTGCTGATCAAAAGTTGTCTTGGGAAAAGACAAACTTTGTTGAAGAACGCCGATAATGTTCAGCTACTTTGGTAGCTTCTGAATAAGATAACCGTCAAAACCCACTATGGAATTACTTCCAAAGTACCTTTGCACATAATCCACGTAGTTTGGACAGACTACCTGAAACTTGGCTTCACTTGACTTAATCCAAATAACCCTAAGCAACAGGGTTATTTGGATTTATCACCATGGCATTTTCTGGTGTCGAAGTCTACGTCATCATCCACGATAGGAAGGAAATATTATAATAATATATTTATTAGACTCATTTTGAGTGAAACTCATTCAAATGTAAATTGATGCATGTGTTGAAAATGACAAGATGGAGCATCAATAGATCAAAAATGAAAACTGAAAACGACGTGTTTCCCTCCACATACTCACAGTAGCTTTATCATTATGCACTCTCGTGTACATGTGATATTTACCAATTATTTATAATGTAATCGTATCATATACGATATGCGATATTTACAATGTGTACAAATAATAAAAATTAAAATATTTTACATCAGATAATTCTATTACTTTTATTCTTGATTACTAATTATTTATTTTAAGCTACCTGATTCATATATCTATACAAAATATTGAAATAATTGCAAATCACAATAACAGGCTCTTGGTTAGCGACCTCCCCCCAACCCCCTATAACATCACATTGTATGAAATTTAAGAGTTTTTAGTTTGAAAGAGGGTTTCTTTAAATGCATTTTTACATTAAAACGAGACATCTTCACGTCTGGAGAGGGACAAGGGAAGGTTGGAGAAAAGGCATGAAAATACTGAAATTGATGAGCCATTAACATAATTAATACGGAAATTATAGTAATAAATAGTAATAAGGCTAATTTTCCAAATTTGATCAGCTGTATCTCAATTAATACTGGGTCTAAAAACTCATTTTATCAACCAAATTTTAGCAAATTAATTAAAAGCAATCTGGTACACAAAATATGCTTAGTTTAAAATATATAAGCAAAAATGTAAGAGAAGTCCAAAAATGTCGTGGTGTTTGCCCCCCCCCCCCCCAAATAGCACATGGTCCTCGAGGTCCAAAACTTAGTATTGAGTCCTATACCCTGTGTTTCATTAGAAAAAAACAATATTATGACTATTTTTAATTTTATTTTTACAAATCAATTACAATATTTTAAATTCATGATTAAATAATAATATAGTATTAATAAAATGATAGTTTTAGAATTAGGTTTTCCAATGTAATTTTGATTAATTTTCATCAACGTTTTATGAGTTACGAATTAATACATCTATAATTTTCTATTCTTTTGGTTGTTGAAATCTATTAACAATTGTTCTATATTTAAGTTTTCAGTCCGTTTGGACTCAAACGTCAATAAAGCTAAGTTTGAAAGCCAGTTATGTTTCATTGATTGCCTTTGTGGATTTTCAATTCGAGTTAAACAAGAAAATGATGATTCACTAACTGCTGAGCTACATCCAAATACTTCTACTGCAGCTATAATTTCAAATGTAGCTTTAAATGCTTTGCATTATTTATAAAGGTCTATTAATATGACCTTATTAGAAATATTATTTTCTTTTAAATAATTTTTTACACAGATTGTTTCTTCTTTTGAAGAGGTATTAATATTAAGATCCTTCAATAATTTAAAACCATCGTAATTCAATTGGAATATGTTAGAAACAGCTTTAATAAGTTCATAATTTTTTCAAATCCAATTTCCATCTCAGATTTAATTATGTCAATTACTTCATAAAATCTACGTCACAACGAAATGCTATTACTATCTTCAATATCTTTATAAGTACCAGATGATTCACCTAAAATATAGTTATTCAAGATTTTAGGAGTCTTTCTTTTACGTTTTGGGGATTCAATTTCGGGTAATAAATTTTCACAATCTCTTAAAACTATATTGAATTCTTCTACTTCTTCATTTCTTATATCTTTAAAACCATTAATCACACTATGAATAATTGGAATCGCTAAGGTTAGACCAGTTTCCCTAGACTGTAAAATTTTATCGGCTGGTTTAATGTATCTTAAACATTTTAACACAATACATAAAGAAAATCTAAGTGTTTTCTTTTTCATTGTAAATAAGAGACCTGCAAATTGAGCTACTTCATCGCCATCAAATGGTTTTCCCTGTACTTTCTTTAAACTATTTAACATATTATAATAATTATTATAAATAATTTCACATATTTGTAAATAACCAGCGTTGTTCTAATAATCTAACTGTATTATTTCCTTCGTATAATGATTTAATTTTAAACGTATTGAAAAGTTAATGAATGAGCCTACATTGATCAAAAAAGTGGCCAATTTCGATTAGTTCCGAGACTGCCTTGAGAATAACCAAATGTAAATGATGATTATAACAATGAACATATGGAATTGTTCTTTTTAGTTATTTTTGTATTAAAGCCTGAACATCACCTTTGGTACCACTCATCACGCTAGCTCAATCGTAACATTGGCCAAGCATATAAGCAGAATTAATATTTAACAATTTAAAAATATCCAGTGTTTTTTGCGTAAAATACGGTGCATTTGAATTTGCTGCATTTTCAATAGGTAATAATGACTCAAATGGTTTTCCATTTTTTACGTATCTTATGGCTAATGCAATATTTTCTCAATTATTTTTGTCTTTTGTTCCATCCTCCATTATAGTATACTACGGTACATTTGAATTATTTACATCTTTTACGATACTATTTTGCACAGCTTTCCGCATAATTGTAATAATTTCATTTTGTATATTTTGAGATAAATAAGTAGCCTTTTTATGAATTATTTTAACACATTCTGCAAGTTTTGGATCTTTTTTAAGAGTGTATCGATAAAGTGCTTGAAATAAACCTTTTTCTTCGTGCATTTCTAAATTGAAATCTCCACGAAATGGTAATTCATTTACGACTAAAAATTGAATTATTTCAATAATAGATTGTATATAATACCTATGTTTTTCAAGACATTTCATTCAATAATGTTAAAATTTCTGTATTCGTTTCAATATGTTTTTGTTTGTTCTCTAGTTTTGTTACACACATACGATTTGATGAAGAAGATTGGTGTTTATGAAAACTCTTATTTTTTCTAATGCTTTTTTTCAGTTGGAAAATCCTGTCATCGAAAATGCTATTTCTTTAGTCTCTTTATTACAAAAATATCTATATGAAAAACAATATGCAACATTCTTTTCTGGACAATATTCAAGCCGATCAAATAATTTAAGCCTAAAATACTTCTAAAAGATCTACTCACCTATTTAAAGATACGATGGAAGTATTATTTGATTTATATTATTAGAATCAAAAGTTTGATTTGTTTAGAAAATTGGTTTACAGTCTGTTTTATTATTATGAATTGAAGTATTTTCGGATGTTTTAGATATATTTGTTTTATTAATTGAAACCATGTTTGACTTTATTAACCACGAATCTATTTTTTAATGTTTAACAAAAACTAAAAGAATAAAAATTACACCTCAATATATCTCAAATTTAAATAATTAAATTACAGAAGTTGCTCTTGTAATGGTGCACAACAGCAGCCCATACGTATTATTATTATTACCTATTATTATTATTATATAGGTACCTATTGTATGTTATCGCACGTGTAAGTCACGTCCTCAACGCTACAATTCAATATAGATGTAATAACGTGTTAATTAGGGAATATTTAGCGAATTTAATCGATCGACTTGGGGTATTTTAGCTGGAAGAGTATTTAATATATAATTTAATAGTTTAATTATGGAATTTTTAATTTGTCTACATGCTCCAAAATTAAACACGTGTGCAATCACTGAATCTCTCCACGTGTAACTAGCTTAAATGCCTAATAGTATTTTTAAATGTATCTACACCAGTATATATGTGACCTATGAGTCACTACTGATAAATTAATTAATTAAAGAAACAAAACTTTTTATTTTACCTTTAAATAACGTGGAAAGCAAAACAACGTAATTGGACGTCTTACTTGTCACTGGTAGGTGTTCGCGTTAGCATCGAGCCATGAAATTAAATCAAATGATATTCCGTAAAAGTTGGTGATAATAAAATGTAATAATATCTACTAGTATACTGCAATAATTCTATGATAAAATATGATATAAATATTAAAAGGTGATAAAATTGTCGTTATCTGCAATCATTACTTGTTGCTCATACACCATTATTTGAAATTCCTCAACAATCTAAATACAATCGCAGTTATATAAAATTATTCTATGATGATCACCACCATAATCAACCCACATTCGAATTATCACTTATTGACATACGCTTTTTCCAGTATATCGATCAATTCGAAAATCGCTCTCATCCAAGAAAAATGCTAGGGAGGGGGGTCAACGATCGGTTCTAGGGGGGCAATGCCCCTTTTTGTCCCCTCGTCACTACAAGCCTGGGATAGACATCCTATAATACTATGTACTTCCTAATATTCTGTCAAAATTGCATAAACTTCGGAATACTTCCCAGCAACCTCCATATTTTTCATTATATCGACTGGACTAGTAGTATTTTCAATAATATTAACAAATTTAAACACCGTAAAATAATCTAAATATTATAGGTCATTTTTAGAGCTGTCATGGACACCCGTTGAATACCCGGTACCCGGCATAACCAGCATGTGTTGTGATACTTGGTACTTGACAAACTACTCGGCTTATAAATTAATCTAAAAAAATATATAATCTCCTTGCCTTTTCTCAGTATTTAAGAAACGGAAACCTGTTCCAAAATTAGTTGAGTAGTTTAAATTACCAAATGATTAATTACACCATTAATTACTTCTTAGTTTTATTATTTTAATTAGAAATACCTGGCTAATATCAAGTACCCGGCTAGCAAAAATACCTAACCAAGTACTCGCATGTTACCCGATACCCCGATAAAATTTGTTACTTTCAACAGCTCTAGTGATTTTCAAAGAAAGTTAGGTATAAATCGAGTTATAAGACTGAATTTTCCATTTTAAAAAGTCTTCAAAAATAATAACTCGACTTGACCTACTTGATAATTTAATCAACTATGTGTATCGCCCATATATCTTAATACATATTATCTTAGATACCTATTGCATTTTTTTCTTCATAATAAAATAAAATATAATAGATCTATTATTTAGATAATGTTATTATCTATGTTAGAATAATGTTCTATACTAAAAAACTGTGCCAAGCGTTTTTTTCACGTCAGCCCCTAATATTTTAGTTTTTCCTTTATTTTTAAAATGTATTATGAATGTAGGTATTTTGAAAAACCCATCGTGTTTAGAACAAAAATACACATGAAATATATATACAGGGTGCCTCTGAATGGAATACGATAAATTCGTACACATACTCAGTGGCACTTAATTGTAACCTTGTATAATTATTACGTATATATGGGTTGTTAAAATCTTTCTACTATGTTAATTTATGAAAGTACTATTTAAAAACCTATTTAAAATAGTTTTAAAATAAGTTTGTTTTGATAACTTTAAACCATCCATTTTACATTTTTTTTTTCATAATTTTAAAATAAATTATTAATTTTAATAATTTCAAACTTTAATTTTTATAAAATTATGATAAACAAGTACAAATGATATAATAATCAAGACACTATAGTGACTATTCACATTAATACACAAAGAAAAATTTAATTAAAATATGTTTAATTTTAACTCTGGCCATCGATTAATTAATTAATTAATCAATGCTCTGGCGTATTGTCGAATAATAAACTGCACTAATAGTATAAAAAAATATTATTAAAAACTATTATAATCTATAGCTGAACGACAAAAAATTATTAGATATTAAAGTAATAATACACTGGTGTATAACAAATTAAATTATTTTCATCAAAACAGTATTTTATCATAAAAATACTACAATGTTGATGCAAAGTAACCCACTTTTACAGTAGGTACCTAAATTATATTATTATATATTTATTATAACAAATAAAATATACAATTTAAAGGTTATAACTAGGTATTAGAAAAATTAAAATATTTAAAAATTCTGTAATAAGTGTAATAAGTCAAATATACATAAAAAATGCATACATTGAAGTGTTGAAACTATTGCATTTATTTATTTTATTTTTTATTAATATAATATCAATATTTAAAGAAATTTCTAAAGGATGTTTTCTCTTATGATATACTATGATAAATAAAATGGTAAATTAGGAAATATGTATGGAATTGCTCCTGTTCTTAATATGGGTCTATTTCTTTTAATTTATATAGACTGTTCCATCAAATACAATAGTCTTGACAAAAAATAAAACATCAATCTCTTTGAAATGCAATTCACACACTTGACACAAAGTAGGTAAAAATGTTTGAATATACTGATTTTTCATAAATAATATGAATAATTTTTGTTTTCTTACTTTAGGTGCTTTAAATCAACTTTTCTTTTTTAACCCACTTGTTTTATTTTTTTTTTAAGTTTTAGTGTAACTCTAGTATAGTTATACACCCTGGTACAAAACAAAACTTAACTATTTTAAATAAATTATAAGGAACTAGAGTACTAGACAATTTGTATTATTTTATAGTGTTTATGGTACTGAAAAAAAAAATATATAATATAAGTATAGGTATCACAGTAATATAATAAGTATAGTACAATATCAAGTAGAGGTATTGAAGATTAAAAACAAACTTATTATCGTCATCAATCTATAACAATAGTTTATAGTGTCTATTTATAAATATAACATATACTATGATTTACATAATGTATATGAAATACATATTTGGGTAATCATACTTATAAATGATATTTATATTTTATTCAATGGTGTAATTTTATTTTATAATATTTTAGGTGTACATAATATATATATATTATATGTAAGGATGCGTAATTATACAACGCGTAATATACATAAGAGGCCACAATTAACCCTTTCAGTCCCCATGTCCATTGCGATGGACACAAGTTTTATTATCACTTTCCTCAATAATGGTCAGATATACAAATAAAATTCCTTGACGAAATGATTAAAAATTTGGTATTTGATATAAAATTGTCTTGTTTTGTTTAATTTCATTAAGTTGGCGTTAGTGATACTTCATCAAAATTGTAAAAGTCGGTTGTAGTCATAAGATTTTGATATGGCTGAGTATAGCTACTTTGTCGTGTCTCCTGTTCTGTTGTTTGATGGTTTATGGTATCCAAAATAAATATGTGGCGGTCTCATGTATCTAAATAACAACTACATATTCTCATTGAAATCATTTGTTAACATTACCTATGACACGAACTAAGATATACAGGACAGGAAACATGATGGGGGGAAGTGGTAGCATGGGCGGCAAAAGTTTCGCGAATCGTACACATAGTATTACAGCGCCATCTATCAATTTTTTAACGAAGTTTTGTATATTGTCTCCAATATTTGAATACTTCTATGTTTTAGTTATTTTCACATATTATTATTTTTATCTTAAATTGTATTTATATTTATCATTAAATATACACATTACACACCCTGTTTTAATTTTAATATATATTTTGTATTTTGTCTAATACCTATATCTAATTATGCGTACATTTTCAATCATGGGGTGTACAAGAATTAAAAGAAATTCTAAAACAACTTTATTTAAAGTACCAAACGACAAAAATTTAGAACCAGCTTGGGATACAGCTGTATGTAAGGTAAACAATAAAAATAAACCAGTGAAATATGTATGCTCAAAACATTTTGCGCATGCAACGGATCGTTGGGCTCGACAGCGATTTGTGACGCAGTCTGCATGAGCGAAACGGTACCTTTCTTTCATAATACAAGGTATACACATTTGAACGCGTAAAGTAATAAATAATATAAAACAAAAATTTAGACGTGATCAAACTATCAAGGCAACGAAAACGGAGGTAAAGATATGAATAATAACAAATTCACATGTTCAGTAGTTCCATTATGTTTTGTGGTAATTCTGAGTTCGAAAAAGATGTGTAGTACATTTTCCGCTAGAATGCGTTAACAATCCACCTGTACTTTTTCTGAAACTTTTTAGGTCCGGTGATTTAACGTTCGTTTCCAGTCTTGTTTATCTTAATTTGTGCCTACGATAAATATTCGTAAAACCAATTGTCCATTGGAATAGACATTGGGTCCACGTGGACCCACTGATAGTAAATAATATTATCATAAAATAATTATTTAATAATTAATATAACAATTGTTAATTGTTTTTTTATTTAAAGCGATTCTGTATTGTTAAAAATTGAGTTAATTTTATTAATTAAGAAATATGGAGAGACATTTAAATTCATATGATATTTATGAACTATTAAATGGATTAAATTCATATTGTGCTAGTCTGGGTAGTGAGGAAGAAGTAAGAAATGAATTAAATAAAATCGAAAAAAATGGTAAGTTTTTGAACCAAATCATAAAACATTAAAACAATTCTAATAATTACATTTATAATGATAGGTGCTGATTTTTCTACTGAAGAATTTGAACAGCTAATGGAAGTTAATCCTTATATTATATGGAATAAAGTAACCCTTCTATCGATCGATGCTCTCCTGGTGACAGAATAACCGCGTGCTTTTTATCGGACCACTTTTATCACGGGCGCCCATAAGAGTTTGGTTTCCTTATTTCTAGTCTTCATGTTTTAAATAAAATGAACAAAGAAAACTTAAATTGATAAGAATGTTACTTATTGTGTTTTACGATTAGATAGCCGATTGCGCCCCGCGTCGAAGTTGTTATTCTGCGGTCGGTATGCTAGTATGCTACCGTGGTTAACGTTCGCATTTTTTAAATTTATTTATGATATATATTCGGTTCAATTTTATTCGTTTCTTCGTGAAAGACCTACGTAGAGATGGGACTAATCGTTCATTTTAGTGAACTAGTTCATCGTTCATCGTTCATTTAAATGAACTAGTTCAATGAACGAACTGTACGTCGTTCATTGACCGACTATATTCGGTTAATCGTTCATCG
>JAIPRL010007968.1:0-21713 GCA_025469235.1 Pemphigus obesinymphae | reverse complement strand
ATATCCTATTGTAATATTTTTGGAAATGATTATCGTTTATCGAATATATGGGTAAACAGATATTCTACTATTTCTTGAAAGTTCGGTGTTATCGAAAACAGTCAACTACACAGGTACCTACCTAATTAATTGTGAACGGAGGGGGGAATTACCCCCATTGCTCCCTTTATATCCCCCCCCCTTGTGTACGTATAAATAAATTATTTATAACTTTATTAAAAAAAAAAAAAAATCAAGGCTGCAAGAATTTTGCAAGATCAAGACCAAGACCAAGATTGAGTCAACACGACCAAGACCAAGACCAAGACTGAGTAGACAAGACCAAGGCCAAGACTGCCATGGTCTTGGTCTTGGTTTTGCTTTGTGCATCACTTATTAAGTATATTTTAAAATTATATAATAATATATGTTATCTATATCATACCAAAAATTAGGTATCTATCAATGTATATTTATTAAGAGGATGCCACACACCTGATTTTAAATGGGTTTTTTATAAGAAATTCTTATGAAATTTAGAAAGAAATTGAAATCCATCAGTTTAAAAATATTTAAATATATTTTTAAGGTAGATACTTTAAAATTAGTCTTATATCAATATAATTTTTAATTGTATAATCACGATATTTGTTTAAACAATATGTTTACGCACTTTTTATTTTTATCAATTTGAGAATATTGTATAAATATGAAAAAAAAAATTACCTATAAAGAACAAAATTTTTTAGCGACTGATGGAGCCTTTTTTGATACATGCATTTTCACACGTTTCATGAGTTGTTAAAAAAAATCGATATTTTAACAGCTCATAAAAATGCACAGGTATAGCAAAAATCTCTGTCACTCGCTAGATAATGTTGTTAGCTATAATTTGTTTTTGTTTCGTATTTCTAACATGTTTGTGAGTTGATAAAAATGAAAAATGCTAATGCAAGTTTTTCATTGAAAAATGGTTTCTGTGGTGTCCTCTTAAGACTGAATTTGAAGTATTTGTTGTCATATAATTTTATACTTATAATGCTATATGTATTATGAATGCTTAGAGTATAGCACCAATAGATCTAAATGTTTATTTGAAAGTTGAGATAGAATTCGATGTTTTGTACATAATATTAAAAAATGAAATAAAAAATGGTATTTAGTTATAAATTGTTTGCAAGATCTATATATTATAAAAAAATTATTTCGGTAGGAACGATAAATGCATTATGTATAAAAGTAAAAAAGTTACGAATTATTTTTATTGACAGTTTGATTTTTTTACTGTTCTTATTAATTAAGAGATTCTTAGCGATTATTTCATCCAAAAAATATGGATTTAAACAATACATATATATTTAATAAATATATAAACTAAAAATTAATGCGTATGCACTTCGATGAGCAAAAGTGTTATAATCATATTTTATCAAAATCAACTAGGTACGTACAATCCAAAAAAAAAAAAAAAAAAAAATTGATAAACTTAATGAAATAATTTTTCTACGTAACAATATTTTATTTTATTGAAAATCTTTTTGTCTAGCAAAACGTACCTTTAGGGCCGGTATTTCATGTATGGCTTAAGCTTTAGCTTAACCCTAAGCTAAGCTTAAATTAATTAATCTGAATTTCAATGTGCACTTAACACTAATTAAGTGGTACTTAAGATACTTTAAGCTGTACTTAAGTTAAACCAGATCTAATGTATTGTTTATCCATCACTTACCTTTTATTTTCCAAATAATTATCAGTTTGTTGAGAAATTTTTATTGTAAAATGATATTTTAAAATTTTTTTCACATTTTATGACCATTAATTATGAATAACATAATACTATATAATATATCGGATACGTCAAATTCATCATCATCAAGTGATGATGAAAATATAATTAATGTTATTGAACGATTAGGTCGTCCACAAAAGTTATGAATTTACAGAAACCGATTAGATAATTTCATTATTTGGGACGAAAATGCATTTTTTAATTGGTTTCGTTTATCAACTTTATAGTACTTATAGGTACTTACCTTATTCATTATGCATTTAATATTTAATATAAAAATATTCATATTTAAAATTAATAATTAATATTAAACAAAACGAAGTAAGTGCCAATAAAATATAATAAAAACATAATAAATAATAATTAATCATAATATTTATAAAAAAAAAAAAATACATAGATATATACAATTATTTTAGAACATCCGTGGAATAACTTGGAAGAAAACACTTATGTGCAGCTTTATTGAGGGTATCACTTAAATATATTGAAATATCTAGAGGAATTTAAACTACACTTAAGTACTGCACTCGAGCTTAATAAAGCTATAGCTTAAGCCAAACATGAAATACTGGCCTTTAAATACATTGAAATATTCAAAGGAATTTAAGCTACACTCAAGCTTAATAAAGCTATATAGCTTAAGCCATACATGAAATACCGGACCTTAGTGTTTTTCAAATATAACAGAAAATATAAACAATATAACTTAAGCCGCGTCGGGGATTTCTGTATAAAAGCATTTATTTTTTAATATAATATTATAGTATAATTTTTTATAATTATTTATATAGTTAATTATAATAATAAATAATAATAATAGTTACGATAGTAATAGGTAATTAATAATATATAATAAATAGCCATAATATTTTATACACAAATTATTATTTTATTTTATAGATTCCGAGTGTAGCAATGAATGTATTGGTTTTAACATACATAATGCTTTTAATTTTACATTTTTTTTTTTAACAAAAAGTAAGTACCAATACCTATATTTCTAATTCTAATTATAATTATAATGTAATCGTTTTTTAGTAGCTTAATGCATATTCGAAAACCAATAAGTAAAAAAATATTATTTTTTATAGTATATTATTAGATACAATTATCAATAAATAAGTAAATAGCAACATATTTAATGATATCTTATACCGTTAATCGTGTATTTTCTGTGTAACACGATCACTCAAATAACAGTATACCTATATAGCATATAAAATATTACGACTCCGCAAGCGTAATATTTCTGCCACCGGAATCGAGGCATTAGTTAGGCTTATTCGAGCTCTAGTGCCTCAACGAATTGACGTTGGCAAATTTGAGTACTACCATTAATTGTATTGATTATTTAACTATCGATTGAGCCTGTCATTTTTTTTTTTTTTTTTTTTTTTTTTGTTTCGTGGTTTTTTAACATATATTATAACATAATATTATGGTTTATACTATATAGGTACCTACTATATATATATATATATATAGTCGAGGCTGGGCAAGTTTCTTTATTTTTGAAATTAGCTTAAGTTTAATTAATTGAAAATAAATAAATAAGTTACTTTGTAATTTCGGTAAACAAAAGAGTAACAGCTGAGTTGGGTTAAAAGTTTGTTTAAAAATAAATAAGTTAAGTTAAGCTATAGGTATATTAAATAAAAGTTAACAGGTATAATATAGGTATAAACCAACCTATACCTATATAATTGTTATTTAACGATAGACCATATTTTATACATTATATATAATATATATATTATAAAAGATCAATAAATATCATTATATAGGTATTATTATTAGGTATCATATTACATATTATCATATTACGGACACGAATCGCTTAAAATATTATCACATCAAACAAGAAAAATAAAGCAACATTTTAAAAATATTAAAAAAAAAAAACAATTATATATACAATAAAATGACTTTTTTTTATGTAATTTGTCTTAATAAAAAATAATTTGTTAAATTTAAATTATACATTGCTGTAGCTAGAAAGTAACTCAGAATATACACAGAACGGGGAAAAAACATTTTTTTTTTTTTTTTTTATTAAATTCACTGTTTAACATATTATAATATAGGTATTGTACAACAATAGACATATGTACGATAAATAAAATAAGAAATTTATTTTTCAGTTCGCGTACCTATATTAATTTTATTATATCCTGGCCATATTAAACAATAATTATTTCATAATATATGAATAGTATTACCTATTACCGCAGCTATATACTCGTATATGCATATATATTTACACGTAGGGAAGTATTTCAAAATATTATTGTATATCTGATCCCTTTTAAAATTTAAAATAAATTAGAAAAAAAACATTAAATAAAAAAAAAAATACAAATATAATATATATACATAATACATGTATGTAAACACGAATGGATTTCGAATAGGTAAACTGAATCTGATATAAATTATAATATACTTACTTAATAATAAAATTTTACTATAAGTGCACTATGTATATAACACATAATTGAATATTATAAAAATATATGGCAAAAACACATTTTCGCAAATATTATAAGTTATAGCTATTTAATCATATATATAATTAAAAGGAACTATATATAACTATTTTTTTTATTTTTAAACATCTATAACTTTATGTTATGAGCACCGTTCACACATAAAATCTGGCAGTCCTTTATCGTTGATCCTTATTTTAAAAGTTCATTCGAGGTGTGTGAATTTCTTTAGAGTTTGATATTAAGTTCTCATATTATACAAAACACGACAAACAGATCGAATAGGTACCTCTACATGAGTTCCTGTACGGAGATAAAATCCAAATCTTTACAATTCGTTTGTATAAATAATACTCTCCAGTTGGATCATCTAGAAATATGTATAAATCATTGGTAGACTGCAGCAGAAGCTGTATAATACATTTTATATACATCGTATTAATTTTTATTACATAAAATAGATAGGTACCTCTTGGAAATCAATAACTAGTATGCGGTGATCGGCTGTTTGTTCGTCACCAATTGATTGTACAACCATGTCTAAGTAAGGATTTGATCTGCTTAATCCTGAAGGTTCGCCGAGATCTTCAACATTAATTATTTTTGTATTATTTGCATCCTAAGCGAAAAAAAATACATAATATACCTATAATTAATTAATTCAATTTCATTGGTAATGAATCAATTAATGAATTGTTGTAGGTATATTAGAACAAATGTGTCCTAGTGTTTTTCCCTTATCAATCAAGTTCCCCTCGCAGCCATAATTTATATATTGATATAATTACATATTGTAGTTAATAAATTAATTTAAAATGTGTAAGCCTTTATTCAAATTTCATTTTCTACCAAGTGCATGTTATAAATATGTTGGTATAAGATTTAACATGGATGAAATAAAAAAAGATATACAGGATGAGGTACCATGGTGTACACTGTTTGCAAATTATATAATGCTGGTAGAAGTGAGTTCTAAGTAAGTGAACGATACACTTGAAGAGTGGAGGGAAGTTATTGAAGTTAAAAAAATAAAGATAAGTAGGAGTAAAACAGAATATATAAAGTATGATTTTGGAAAACGGAACACGGAGTAAATAGGGCAAGATAAGTGTAGTAATTATGAAAAAATGAATCTCAATAGAGATGCAGTGAGTTAGTTTGAGAAGTTCAAGTATTTAGCATCTGTTCTACAGATGGATGGTAGTTTCGAGGAAGATGTAAAAGATAGCGTTAAGTATGAATGGATGAAATGGAGAGAAGCGTCACGTATTTTGTGTCAAAAAATTATCACCATTAGGTTAAAAGGTAAATAATTTTATAAGACAGAGGTGAGATCAGTAATGATGTACGGACCAGAATATTGGGCAGTAAGTAAGATAACATGATAAATAGATTATGAGTGTAGCAGAGACGAGAATGTTAAAGTGGATGGGTGGAGTGACTAGAGAAGACAAAATAATAGATTACATAATACACTACTGTATAGTAGCTTCAATACTAGACAAAATGAGAAAGGGTAAATTTAGGTGGCTCGGGCAATACATTTTAAAAAGAAAAGTATAGTATTAAAAAAAATATGTGTTAAAGTAATGTGAGGAAGAAATGATACCGAAAAAAAAGTAGGAAATGTAATAAAGCATATATGATGGGCGGATAAAAGTTAGGTTAGGTTAGCCGACTCTAAATAGTTGGGAGAGAAGACAAAGGAGAAGAAGAAGGAAAAAAAAATACTTAATTAATTAAGAACAAAAATTAGGAGATGGCCATGATACGTTATATATGAAGTAGGGCGAAAGGTAGAGCGACATTGTAATCGGATAAAAAGATAAAAATTCCCAAACTATTATTATATTGGTGAAACAGTAAAAATATAACATTATCACTTATCAGTACACGGGATCTCATAGTCGAAAAATGTTTTACAAAGTCCGGTGAATAGAGTAATATAGAGACGCCGTTCCTTCGGATCATTGAAGCTCTCAAACCGTGGTTAGTTGACAGAGTAACCACTAACCAAAAATAAAATACTGTGTCAATATAATAATTATTACAGATAACATTATAACAGATTAATAACGATCACACTGTATCTAACCACAGTTTGCCGGACTAGTATGAATTGTATACTGGAGATACATAACGGCGTCTCTACACGATTTAAGATAATAAACTGGTTACTCATCGAATACCGATTATGTGACCCAAAAACTAACACCCCATAAAACTACTTTCAGCGCTTCTAGCGGTAAGAATTATAAAGCAGTGCCGCCAAATGCAGGGGATATTAGTAATAGTTGTACTATATATATATATATATAAAAAATATATACGAAAAAAGTGCAAAAATTAAAAATTTGGCCCCATCATTTCAAAATAAACACTGATAATAACGATTATGTTGATAATACAGCTCGTAATACTGCTAGGAGCGCTAGTAGTGGTTTTTTGTCAGCTGATCTAGATTCTAAGTTTATAAGTCGCATTGGTTTACTATTTAACATGAGCCGATGAGCAACCTATATATCTTAAATCGTGGTCTCTACCTTACTCTACGGTCCGGTGTCTTACGTACTCGCCGAGCGTTAAAGAGGTGAAACCCATTTTTGGACGAAAAATCGTCCGCCACGCGAAGGTTTGAATTATACAACGTTACCAAAAATAACGCGGTGTACGTGTATGACGATAGTAAATAAATGTTGGCGCTCTGTATGCCAATGTAGAGCTGTTTGACTATGGTGAGTTAGCGGGGTGGAAAACGGTCAGCGCCTGCGTTTATACCTACGTTGTTCACCACTAGTTACTGCTAGACGATATCACAAAATTCTGTGATATCATGTTTTTACGGTTTAACCGTTATAATAATTTTGGGAATTTTCAGCGTTTTATCGGGTTACTATGTCGCTCTACCATTTGGCCTACGTCAGACGGTGTTTAGGATTACCATGTATAATATACGGCATGGACACTCGATATATTCTTACTTATTGATAAAAATACACTAACGCTGTTATTACGAGAGTTATGAATATGTGATTGTTGTTCCTGATCGCCTGCAGTTGCGTTCTAAATTAAACATTATTAACACAAACTATTTTTATACTATTAATAGAAGATAATATATAAATACTAATGTGTTAATTAATACTTATTATAATGAAAAAACAGTACATTTTTTGATATTAAAACCATTTGGCAGATAATCTTTTACAAATACTCTTATATTATAACAATGAACACAATATATTCTGTGAAAGGTAAAAGATTACTCGTTCACAACCACTATAATTATCATTTTTGACTAAATTATACAAATGGAGAACGTATATAGTATATGTGTTCTCATACAGATATATGTAACGCTATATTATGTAAAGAAATTTAAGTTTTTAAAGTGGAAACTCATGCTCATCAGACTCTACGCATGGCAGTCAAACTAAGAAGAACCGTAGCAAATATTACTGAATACTGAACAGTCATCTCGGTTTCCTAACCAACCAACATCAATCGTACAAGAAATATTAGACGGTATAGTGAATATGGTATAAGGTGGTGTATGTAGATCCGTCCACAATGAGACTTGCAATGATGTATGGAACGGAACGTTGGGCAGTAGGTAGAAAGATAGAACAGAGAATGAGTGTAGCTGAGATGAGAATGTTAAGGTGGATGAGTGGAGTTACTAGAGAGGAGAAAATAAGGAATGAGTATATCAGAGGTAGTATAGGGGTAGCTTCGATAGTAGACAAAATGAGAGAGAATAGATTAAGATGGCTCGGGCATGTAGTAAGGAGGGAAGAGACTGAGGCAGTAAGATTAGTAAGGAAAATGCATGTTGTTGGTAAAAGGGGGAGGGGAAGACCGAAAAAGAGATGGGGGGATGTAATGACGAGTGATATGAGGAAGGTGGGAGTAAGTGAAGAAAATGCGGGAGATAGAGTTAAGTGGAAGTGTAGGACCAGGGTGGCCGACCCCAAATAGTTGGGAGAGAAGGCGAAGGAGAAGAAGAAGATGTAGATCCATCCACCTCCACGTGGTTTTTTTTTGTACTTGGCCATGATTTGATTGTTTTACGACTACGGACTTTTTAGTATTTATATGTTCAACATTTTACCCTTATATATTATACTCCTACTCATCACTAGATGATTATTATATAGAACTTAAAATGTGAAAATTAAAATTTGTAATGATGACATTAATGTCAAAACTGGATTCGAATACTGGGTTAGAAATTTTTAGGTAATTTGGAACTGTGAAAAATAAATGGGTGAATAAAAATTAAAACAAAGAAAAATATCTTATAGAATTATCTATTTTCAAAATGTTTATAAATAGATTAAAAACTTGAAACTTTTAAAAAATATTGTCAAGTTAATAAAGTGATACAGTTAATATATCTGTTTCCAAGTTTCCTTTATTATAATTTTAAAACCATTCAAAGTATTACAGAAGTAATTTACTATCATAATGCCCTTTACCCGAGAACTCCTCAACTTATCTGAAAGTATACCTATACAAACATATTTGTATATGCACACATTCATATACAAATCATCATTTAAAAACGAAGACACGCATCCTTTTAATTCGATCAGAACTTAAAAGGGAGACTCATAGTATTTATAGTTTATATTTATAACTAATTTTACGGTTATATTATTATCCTCTTTATCAATTATTTCGATAGTTATCTTTCCAGTTTCAAAATTCTTGTATTTGCCGATGATATTAATATCCATGTGTAAATTAATTTCCCTGCTGACAGTTAACTTTCGTAGTTAGATCTTGATTTTTTTTTTATAACTAGGTTCTTCGTATTGGACTTACTCTCAACCTTGAGAAATGTCATTTCGTGTAATTTTCCAGAAGTCATTCACCTCTTCATTATTCCTATTCGCTATTAATTGTTCTTCGCTTGATATGGTGCATATACGTGTCAAAGACCTTGTCTTTCATCTTACTCCAACCTTTCCTTTAACCACCATATTAATATCACTATAGACAAGACCCTAAAAGTATTTGGCTTCGTTAAACTCAATACTAGTATCTTCTCATCCAGTTTATGTTTCCAATCCCTTTACTTTACCCTTGTACTATTTATTTTGCAATGTGCCGTGGTCGTTTGACATCCATACTTGGCTCCTGGTCAACTCTGTATAGAGCGAGTACAAACCCGTTTCCTGTCCTACTGTGCATTCATTATAAAAAATACTACACCCCCTCATGATTACTCTATTATTCGCTCTTTTCTAGGCTTTCCTAACGTAACGTCTGTGGGCCGACACTTTTTTCATGTCCTCCTTCCTTGTATGTAACACTTCTGGCCATCTCCTCTATCTCATTCCCGGCCCCAGCCTACGGCACAAGAAACCACTCCCTTTATTACGTCCCACCTCATCCTTTCTCCTATATGGTAACAACCACCTCATTCATAGAATGCTCTGCCATCTCAATAAAATATCGTATAGTTTAGTGCCAATAAATAACTTAGTTATTTAATCATCTTATTTATACCTATAAGATTTATTATTTACAGGTTATCACAGTACATTTGTTTATGATTTTTGTCTGTATTATTTTCTATTGTACAAACAACTAAATAATAATTTCTTCTTACATGTACTATTATAATAAAATTACCGTATGGCGTTAAACAAATACAATTTTAATAATTAATAATAATTTATGGGTAGTTATTACTAAACAAAAAAAAACCTTTTCCTAGATGTTGATTTTTTTTCTGAAAATTTATTTACCGTGTTTTTCCCAAATATCAATATAATATCATACCAATTAATTACCAGATGATGTACATTTTTGAAAATAAGAGGTATCAAAGCAAAATTCTAAATACGCCACTAAAGGAACGACTAGGCTAATTATGCCAGAAAGACTATAGCATTACCTACTATGAACAGTAAACTGTGTACAAAATAGAACCTTTGACAAGATCATTTGCACACATCCATATTCATGGATTCTATAAGAAAAAAAGGTATGGTCAACAATATTATTTCTCAGATATGACTTAAATTTCAGGATGCCATGATTACAAAATAATTATAATATTATTTACCACGTTTCAATTACTATTTTTGAGTCATATCATACCCAGAAATGGAACATAATTAATATAAACATAATTATTAATAATGAACTATATACCTAAACATAATTGCAATTATAAATAAATATTTAAAACGTTTGTGTTTAATTTTAAGAATACAGTGGTAGTTTGAACTTTGAATAATACTTTTTTTAAATTTATAAAAAAATAATAAAATTTAATATATATAATATATATATGTAAGACAATAGTTAATATTTTCAACTAAGCATATAATATTGATAACGAACCATGGAGATTTGGATTCAAATCTTAAAACCTAGAGCTAGGTAGGGACTATACTTTTATAACATCGAATTCTTAAAATGTTAAAAAAAAAAATGTAAAAATTTGATCACATTAATTTATACATTTATAATAAAAATATAAAATAAGTACTAAAAGTGTTCTTCACATTTTACGTAATTATTTCGTAGTTTTTTTTTACGATTTGAGCTATTGGAGAAATAGTAAAAAGATGACATCTCTGAAAATCTACTAACTAGATCCAATTTTCTACCGCCAACTGGGTATTAAAAATGCCTACTAAATATATAAACACATGTACCTATACAAAAAATATAATAAATAAAACACACCATTCTGTAACCAATATATTCCTCGCTTTGATTAGACTACAAAACAAATATTTCAATAGTAAATATTTACTATTCAAACAAGTAATAGTCTAAAAAATTCCTTTCAATAATTTCCTTAATATGAGTTTATATTAAAATGGAACTTTACATTTAAAATATAACAAAAATAAAATGTAAAAAAATTAACTATAGTGTATATGGTTGGAAATATATACATAGGTTGGATCAACAATTTATAAATTTAATCCAATAAAACAATTGAATTATTAGTACCTACTAAAAGTATATTGTTATACCAATCATTTCTTTTTAGCAAAACTAAAAACTATTGTTACTTAAATCTCCTGCTTAATCTTGTTAACCATAATAATATTTTATTGCATTTTATTATAATATAGTTCAAATAAACATATTATTACAATTTACTATAATAAATATATATATCACACTACATTTTTGCTCATTGGGGATATTGGTAAGTAGTATAAGTAAGTATGTTAGCAGACTTGAGTAATATTCCGAATATAGTATTTTTATTATGGTTTCAATTATATATTTAAAATGCATTTTTTTATTATGTTTCCATCAGATTACAATCTAAAATAATAAATACCTCTCAAACACACATTGTTTACTATTTAAGTTCAATTAAATAATAGTATAATTATTATCACCGACTTAATATTTTTATTATTGAAATTTACATATACATAAGAAGAAACATTTCAAATACTTTGGAAATACTCCAATCATAAAGTATTTGAATACATATTTTAAATACTTTTTTTTGGAAGTATTCGGAATATGTATACATATTCGAAATACTTTTAAAAAGTATTTTTCCCAAGTGTGACCTTTAGATCATTTACTTACATTCGTAAGTTCAGTTCTCGATACCACAATATCAATATATATTGTATTTTTTTTTCTCAGTTCTTGAATTCATCAACACAATATAAGTATACCTATAATTGGTGCAATAATAGGTACATTTATTTCCGTGTTAGGCGGACTCTTAAAATGTCTCAATTGATAAGAAGATGAGACAAATTTGTTTGGACCCCCCCCTACTATTTTGAATTTTTGAAAAACTTCCGCTGTAAGAATACTAAAATATTTTATTGGTAGATGTAAATAGTTATGGACTTTTTTTACGGTAGGACGTATCTACTGACAATTTCGTTATAAATGAATTGTAAGTAGATATGACAATGTAGATCTAGGTATCTATTATAGATTTTTATAACAGACCTCTTGCTATTGATCTGGAACCTTTTGATTTTTTTGATCTTGAATTTAAATCCTATATTTGATAAACACACATGTAGATATAATAAAATAAATACATTTATATATAACCGGCTTAGTAGACTGTAGAGTGTAGAAGCACTTCGGTTATTGAATAAGATACTGGTAGTGGATGTATTGAATTTGAAAGCAATGATAAACATTTTTAACAATTATTTTCGGTAGTTATCCTTTAGGCTAATGAAAACTACTGAAGAAATAAAAAAATTATTGGCTTAAAGTATAGGTACCAACTAGAATGAATATTCTATCAGTAGGCTGTTTGCCTATAAAGCACACTCATCCCTACACTTGTAATCTAATATCAATATATAAATTGAAATTAATAGGTACGTTACTTCACTATTGTATGTTTCTGACTGAATTCCTGTAACCATTCCTTCAGATGATTTAATTGACGTTGTTGTAGTTGTACTTAAAACCTTAAATATATTTCCAGCTAAGAATCATGTACTTATATGTATATTGTGTATGATAAATGTCCTTGATTACCTTTTTTTTGGAACCAGACACACCTGAAAGTCTATGGTTTTTTTTCTGGGCCGTCGTGTTTCCAATGATACCTACAATTCTTTCCTCGAGCGCTGTTAAACTCTGTACATGATATCCGTTTCCTCCATCTGTGGTTTTAGAATTCAATCTTATATTCGAAGCCTTTCTTTTAACATTTTTTTTCATGTAGGTCCAGGACTAAACAATATCCAATTACTTAAATAAATAGCACTTTAAAATAAGTAGGTAAGTACCTATTTCAAATAAATTATAAGATAAGTAACAATATTACTTACAAGTTTCCAATTTTTAACACTTTTCCCCCTTGGTCCAGTTAAACACGACTCGAGTTCAGAAATAATATTTTTCCATATTTTAATCGAATCATCGTATGTAAAATCTTTATCAAATTTTCCCGAGATCAGACGAGGATTATTTTCCAATAATGTGACTAATAGTTGTTTTTGTTCGTCGGTTATATTTTTACGAGTATGTTTCTTTTTCACCTGTTATTAAAATATGTTATATATCATACAATGAATAATAGGCTGACTATGGAATAGTGCAGGGTACCTGTAGATTTTTACTTTTTACTTAACTATCAATGATACAAGTAATGATTGGAGTCGAAATATATTTGTTGCAGTTTTTGGAGAATAACACATTTTATGAAACTATAGTCGAATGGTGTATTTTAAAACGGAATTCATTAAAAATGTCACAAAAATTAAAAAAATTAAAAAAAAAGTTTTTTGTACTTTCGATATTGAATTGAATATTTAAAAAACGTGTAGGGATATTATATCTGTAAAATGTCGTTATTACTAATTTTGCATACGTAGTAAATGTTCTATACCGCACGTTAAAATACCTGTTCGCGATAACCTGATTTTTTTGAACAGACTTTGCGATAAGTACACAAGTAAAATCAAAGTGGCACTATTGAAACGGAAACGGGCCCGAAATAAATATTTCAAAAATAAAAATAAAGCTGTCACACGTTAAATTTAGGTACAAACTTGCTTATATGTATATAGTTGATAATTTATTATAATATGTATATGAATGGCCAACAGGCGTGTACCCACGTATATACCTATACTTACCATGATTAGCAGTTATTAGCAGTTATTAGCAGACTGTGAAACTATAATATGGTTAAATATAACCAATTGTAGTAAAAAATTTGTTGATTGTTTTAATTTAATTGTTGAAAAATTTGAAAACGATTTTCACTTTGAATGTTGTAACGTTAGCTGGATATCGTGCAGTGTAGACCGATAGTCGACGGTAATATTATGTGTTTATAATGTGAAGTGCGAATCACTAATAGAACACATTTGGCGAATACGAGTAAGGACGTGGTCGGTATTATAGGTATTGCTGTACGGATAGATAGACTGACGTACAGTGTGGTAGGAACCCAATGGTACACCTTTATAGGTTAGTATATAATATATACCTAGGTATAGGTAGGTACCTACTTATTTATTTTTACACCGTGTTTATGGAACGTGGTATATAATTAATAATACAACACCGTTATCGTGTACGAATTATAATATAATATAATATCGTATTTCGATACACTCGGTGGTGTCCAGTCGTGTCCAGATGTGTTGTGTTGTGTTGTGTGTATATAGTTGCAGTTAATACGTCCTGTTTGCGCGAGGTAAGAATTAGATAAGCGTAAATTCCTCGATAAAATAATAATAATAATATACGGTTCGTGTCGTACACCGATGATAACGTAAACTACGGCTGTGCACTGTATATTATAATATATATTGTGATACGCTCTATTTGTATAGAATTACAAATTAAAAATACCTATCTTAAGCCTACGGTATATATATATATAATAATATGTAAGTACATAAAACTCCGTGCCAAACGCTATCGTTCACGATTCGTGTTATCTCGAATATACCCTCAACTATATATAATATTATATCGAGCAATATACGCCAAAGTGATAAGGATCGGTGGCGTCATTTCAGGTTTTACTAGGCGGGGGCAAAATTTTGACCACCGGCTCCTTTACAAATAATAAATATTTAAAAATAAAAAAAAAAAAAAGTTCTTCGCATTTTTCGCGATGTAGGTATCACATTGCCGGTCCCCCTTAAAATTTCCGATAGGCTTTAAAAATCAATCGGGCCCCCCAAAAATTAGTCGACCCCACATAAATCTTAGGGTGGGGCAAATGCCCCATCCTGCCTCCTCCCCAAATGACGCCACTGATAAGGATGTCACATAACGTACCTATCCGCTTTCTCGGTAAGGTCGTGTTTACCGCGTTGGCCAATAATAATCCACGATGAATTTATCAATAATTGTGGGAAAATCGAATATGAGTTACATCTTTCTAAAAATTTCATTATAACACTGCAACCATAAGCGGTCAACAAAAAAAATCAATAGTGCCAAATGAAACCGTTGAAGATTATTTCAAGATCAATGTTTTTTCCCCGATATTTTATACTCTTATTATATAGGTATTATTATTATGAATTATATTATCAATCTATTTTGTAATAGCAATCGATCATTTTTTTAAATTAAATTTTAAAGAAAGTATTTTCTTTGTTGACCATTAAAAAGTACCAGTTCAAAATATTTAATTATTAGCTCACATTCTCTCCTTGTAAAAGTAAACTTGTACAAAGCATTTGTATTCTATTTCTGCATTTTTTTCTAGGATTTGATGTAGGTACCTATACCTATATCGAAAAAGTTATTGAAGTCATTAAGAAATGGCGAAATTGAGGATATTGTATATTCAAATCTAGTGATACTAATGAATGTATAACTATGAATGATATTATAAATGTGTTATCAAAATCAAAAAATGTTTGCCCTAATCTTTTACAAATTATTTAAAGTTGCATTAACCGTTCCAGTCAGGTTATACGCTTACGAAGTTTCACAGCGTCATATTAAAAAATATGACATTTGAAAAAATCGATTTCCAACATTAAAGTAAACATGGTATTTATTATTTATTTATTTTATTTACATTTATATACTTATACATATTTTCAGGCAAAAGTTAAGCAATAAATTGAAGGTTGAAGCCTACTTAATTTCAATAATAAATACATTTTTTTATATTTAATGTCAAGTCCCTATATAGCCTTCATACATGCCATCAAATATCCACGAATGCTAACAACTATTGCCAAAGTTGACGATTTTTGATAAACGAAATTTTACACGTTTTATGAGTTGTTAAAGAATCGATTTTTGAATTTTTAAATAACTATTAATCTTGAAAAAAATAATATATCCAAAAACGGTCAGATAGCGCTGATAATAGGAATTATTAGTTATCATTTGTTTTAATCTTTCTATGATATTTTCAAGTTGATAAAAACGAGAAATGCGTAAATATATTTTTAATAAATAATATCGTTATTACCCAACAGTAAAAAATTTATTAACACATGACCGTTTTTAAATTATTTTAAAAATGTTGAATTTGAATTTTAAAACAAACTCCCTTAAAATAAAGTGGACGGTATCTTCTTAAAAGATCTTTGACGATTGATCAATTGTTAAAAATTACAATTATAAAAATACAAATGAATATTTATTGAAAATAATATAGTTATGTGGTACTCCTGCCCTAACTGATTTTTGGGTAGATTGTTCGCCATCTACTCTAACCGAATATATTCTGTTTGTTAGAAATTCTTTAATTATTGCTACTAACTTTAGTGGGGTACCAAGTTGGAACAACTTGTATGATAGGCCGCCATCCCATACTCTGTCAAACGCTTTGTTGAAATCTAATAATATTGCTCTTTTCTCCTCTATTGGGTGTATTCGTTAGATAATCCACCAGATTTAGTTGTTGGATGGTGGTAGAATGCTGTGATCGAAATTCGAAGTGTTCTGATCTTATTTTTTCTATAATTGCTGCCTTTATCCATTATCACTAGCGTGATTTCGTATACTTTCGCTTTAGTATTATTTATAAGTGAAATCGGACGATGGTTTTGTGGGATACTTAGATCCTATTCCCGTGTTTTGGTATCGTGATAATGATAGCATTTTTCCATTTGGTCGGGAAGTATTTTAGGCGTAAACAAGTGTTGAAAATTTTGCGGGTGTATATAGTATCACTCTGTTTGATAAGTGCTTCAGTGCTGCACTTGTGATACCATCCGGGCCTGAGGCTTTGTTTTGAGGTATGGATTTTATGATGATTTGGATTTCTCCCGGACAGATTGGGTGTAGGTGGTCTTCGTCTTGTTGGCTTAAAATTGTATTTACTTGTTTCTCTGTACTTGATCTCCCCTGTGGTCAAATGAATTGGGATGAAAAAATGTATTAGCGAAGAATTCCGCTTTTTTTTTATGGGTCATAGACCAATCCTAGTTCTTCGCAGATTGAGTGGATTGGTTGTTTGTATTTAATGAGGCTTTTGTTAACTTTAAATATTTTGGGGTAATTTGGTTTTATTTTTGATTCCATTCGCTATCGTAAGATTTCCCAATAGTATCTTCTCCCTATAGTAACTATATTATGTTTAAAAATGGTTTTTAAGAATGATTGATTATCAAATTAACAAATTCTCTATTGACAATGACAACTACAACAGATGGATATAATATTCACTAGGAGAGTATATCACTTATAATTACCTATAATTACCTACTAGATTCAAAATACGCTACGTTTTAGAACTAAACTCCCAATAAACATTAATTTTTTGATAATAATTTGATACCTAATTGATTCGGGTCGCTTTAAAAGTTTTCCGTATAATTAAAATTTTAGATTTCGGTCGCGGTACCCATCTTCAATTTTAGTAGTTTTATTTTTAATCCTGTTGCAACACTAAAAAGTAACTGCAGGTTTTTAGGCTATTCAAAAATGTTGTACGTACCTACCTACCTATATGAGTACATGTAATTGAAACAAATTTCGTATTTGTAATAATGGTGAAGTCATATATGGGTTTTATGACGACGTTACAATAATATTTATTATTATATTTAAGTACCTATTCATGCGATGTTTTATTATATTTTTAATGAGAAATTATCGACCTTTTCTTAATTAAGTTTGCATTTCAGACATCGCGTAATTCATATTATAATAATAATATTACACATTGCGATTCATTGAAACGAAAGGGTAGTAAACACGAACCCCTCTTATCCGTTTTCATCGACCGTTCGATATCCAGAAATAGAATCTATATAATCAAGTCTGAGTATTTTCATGTATTATTAATATTCAATAACCACAGCACATATTATTTGAACGATAACTTGCCTGATATAATATATATATATTATATATATATTTGATATAACATTAGTCGTGCATTAATTTAACTAAATTTAAAAAAAATCGGCGGAAAAAAGTATTTATATATTTATTTTTCAGTATTTTACTATTTTTTCAACTTTTTTGTTCATTATTTCATTAAATATTATCATAATATATATATAACATATATACCCATATTATTATTTAGGGTATAATCTGCAGTAATTGTCAAGTATATCCACCGAATCCATCGCTCAGAATCGTTCTTTTAGTAAGATATGATTTATCATTGGTTTCGAATTCAATATATCCACCACCAGTATATATTGTATACCCAATGAGCGAAGTGCTTCCATCTCCTAATGACCGGATTTTTTAATGTACGATATTATTATGCTATAAAAAAAAGAAAAAATAAAAAAAAAAAAAAACCGCCACGAGTAATAATTAAAATTAACTTTGGTTTCCATATTTATTCTTTTTTTTTAAATATATTAAATTATTTAAATTATTTTTCAAATATACATTGTACAAAGTACAATAAACTCCTTATTAAATGTATGCATAATTGAGTATATAATAGGTATGATAAGTACAGATAATACATAATACGCATAATGGTACAAGATGTAGTACGAGTAGGTACAATACTCGTAATGTTGTCGGCCAAATGGGAATTTTTTTAAAAAAAATTTTGAAGACAGGAACAATTTACGGAGCAGTTATACTACATAATATATACACGTATATTTTCCAACGTGTAAACATAATTTTACGACATTTTACTAACATTAAGAATAATTCCAAAAGTTTTACTCCGGGAAACAATTTTGAAACAACACGTAATAACATCCATATTTTGATTAAATATGTTTTGAATATTTAGGTGTTTTAATTAATTAATCGTATTAATATTTCTATATGGCTCATACGTAATACCTACTGCAGAGTGATTTTTTTTTTTTATAGTAAATCGGTCATTATTATATTTTTAGGTAGTATTAGAATTTTGAAAACTTTTCTTTTTAAAAACCTTTTATTTTACTATAGGTACAGTATTTTACTCATGAATATTTTGGTATCTATAAATATAGTCATAAAATTTTCACTCTTTCCGATGTATATGAACAATCAAATTTTATTTTGAATTTCATAAATGTACCTAAATTTTTAAGAGGATGCCGCACATTCAATTTTACCGGGTTTGTATAGACAATTTTTACGATATTGAAAAAAAAAATTCTAAAAATGTATAAATATTTGAATATATTTTTAAAATAATTAATAGTCTTGTGTAAATACTATTTTTAATCGTCATGTAATCACAGTATTTGTAAAAAAACGTGTTTACTCATTTTTAATTTGTATACATTTGAAAATATTGTAGGATGAAATAAAAAAATGAACTATAAAGAACAAAATTATCTAGCGACTGATGGAGCCGATTTTTATAATTTTATAAGCTGTTAAAGAAAACAAAAAAATCTATATTTTAACAGCTCATAAAATATGTAAAATTGTACCTAGGTAAATATTAAAGATCAGCCCCTAGATAATGTTGTTATCTATAATTTGTTTTTTGTTTCGTATTTCTATCATGTTTATATTGAATAATGCTAATACAAGTTTTCATTGAAAAATTTTCGGTGAAGCGTTCTCTCATTAATATTAAGAGGACACCACACACCCGTTTTTAAGAGGTTTGTATAGGCAATTTTTACGAAATTTTAAGAAAAATAAAAATCCAACAATTTAAAAATATTTTAATATAATTCAAAATTAGTATACATTTATTCTAGTGTTATTACCACTTTTTATTATTGTGTAATTACGATATTTATTTTAAAAAAAAAACCAGTAGCGTGCAAAAAATTGCAATAATTTAATATATAATAATAATAATTTTTTAATTTTTATATATAAAATTATTATTTATTTATCGGTTTTATTAATATTGTCGTGTCTATGAATATTATTATTGTACTTATTATCACGTATCGCACCGCTGTATATTGTTGGTTGCGGCTCGGCGGCCGCTGCGTGGTATTCCGTCACTACCACTGTCACGAGGCTACCGCAACGCTGTCCGTAGCGCACACTCGAAAAATGCATGTACGATGCGCCGTTTATACACGCCCAGTTTTATTTTACGCTGTGTCTAGAGACCCGGACGTCTGTATTTTTCTATGCGTACACGGACGTCCGTGTTATCAATGCATACCCGAACGTAACCCATACTTAAAACCATTTACCATACTATACCTATTACCTATAGGTACTAATCTTTTCGAACAATAAAATGTCATTTAAATCTGAATAATACGCAGCGGCACCGAAGTATATTTCGTCAACCGGTTCAATTGTCCAAAATAATTCCCCTCTCCCCTAAAGTTATTTCGTATAAATGGCGAAAGTATATACAAGTAGGTATTTTATACAATACCCACGCAGCCCTAAATTTCACCGGTTTAATTGAACCGGCTAGACATAGCATTCGGCGCCACTGGTGTTATATATATGTTTCACAAAGATGATGGAATCGGCATTAAAATGCCTGTAAAACAAGTTGTAGACGGGTAATTCCGGTGCTCGAATTGTGGAGGCATGGGCAGTTATAATATTTTATACACACATACTAATTATTATTACATTATATAACATACCTACTAGCACAGAATATTCTGTGATACTAGGCCATAGAATAAGAATATAACAACTAGTACTAGGCGTCCACATTTTTATAATTTATAAACCTCGAGGCTTCCGGGACCATGGATTTAAATATTATAATATCTAAAATCGTGGTTCGGACATATTACATAATACGTATTCTGTGTCCGGATCTGCATTGATAACACGGACGTCCGTGTCTCTAAACACAGCGTTTATTTTATTCTCTCCCCGGTGAAAAATACACTGTGTAAATCATATTATAGCATGGCGCAAAAAACTAGTATTGACCGCCAACTATGCAAATCTAACTATATTCTGTGGCCGTTGTCGTAACGACATTTTGTCATTGGTGCAGTTATTATCTACCCATTTTAACAGATGTTATCAGGACATCACGTATCTAGGTTTTATAGGTAAATTTAATGATGTTTTATGTGAATGTAGGTATGTTCAATATTCGTTATTACTCAGTACCTACTTATTATATCGACATTTTAGAGAAAATAACATAACATAATATTGTTAATATATTTGTTATTAATACGTAATATTTTTTTGGTTGTGCACCACCAGATATTTCACCCACAAGCCGTCATTGAAAAAAAACATAAAAAACTATTATCACATTTCCAATACTACATATTGTATGATAATTATCGTAGCTCAACGATTTTGGTACCAGTGGAGAGATGAGAATATAAACTATATTATTGTACGCCAGCGTTTTGTGATTACGCGGTCTTAGAGTAAAGAGGTTCTATCCAATAAACATTTTGTAATCTTAAACATTTGATGTAACGTTAATAGTTAAATGTATATGAATGTAATGAAATCCCTGGTAATGGATGAGATAACAAAGGATATACATGGGGAGGTACCATGGTGCATGTTGTTTGCAGATGATATAGTACTGATAGGAGAAAGTCCTGAGGAAGTGAATGGTAGACTTGAAGAGTGGAGGGAAGCTCTGGAAAGTAAAGGACTAAGGATTAGTA
>JAIPRL010007967.1:0-21714 GCA_025469235.1 Pemphigus obesinymphae | reverse complement strand
TAATTTAATTATATATATATATATATATATATATATATTTATGAATACAAATCAATATATACCTATCTAGACATATTAAAGTACTTAAAAACCTATCCTCCTGATTCTCGAGTTTGCGTTAAAAGCGGCAAGTTTACTATTAGATTTTCACTTTTTTTTTTTAGTATCTTATTTCTTGAATATATATTATTTTTTTATAACAATTTTTCATCTAACAAAATATCTATTATGGCTTACTTTGTCATTGACGAATGACACAGAATTTTATTTAATATTACAGAAAAACTTAAAAAAATAAATAAAAATATAAGTATTAATTTATATATATATATCTCATGAACCATATTCTTGAATTATTTACTATATATATTTTTTAGACTAAATTTAAAATTTTTTTTACCTTTGATTACACAATTTCGGTCTAGATAGGTAATTTCCAAAGGTAGGTAACTTTACATAGTCACTTTACAACGTTTCGAAGAAACGGTTTAAGTTTTAAATCGACTATATTGTAGTATTGTAGTCGAATAAATTTCCAATTAATCAAATTAAATAAACTGTGATTACTAAATATAGTTAAATTATACAACATATTAAACCTATTTGTTTAAATGTCCAACTTATATCTCAATTAAATAATGATATTATATGCTAAATGTTTTTTTCAATATATATAATATATATATTATATTTATAATATATTTATATATTATATTTATTATACAATATACATAAATGAAAAAGCATTTTTTTTTTTTTTTTTTTTTGTCAATTAATGATATTCAAAAAATTTGGCATAATCGATATTTTATCATAATATATTCGAGTATGATGAGAAAAATAAAATAAAATACTTTTTTAATTTAAATTTAATACTGTAGTATAAAATCCAATACAGGGTGCCACACTGAGTCTTGATAAATGTAATAACTTTTGCTCTGTTATAAATTTTTAAGTTTTTTTTTTTTATAATTAATATACTTCGCTACAATTCTTATATTTCAGATTTTTAATTTTTTTTACAATTAAAAATAAAAATTTTAATTTTTTAATAAAGTTTTTTTTATAATCCAAGATAGCTATTTTCTAAATTAGTTTTTAAAATAATTTTTGCTGTTAGAATTGTTTATTAATATTAAGTCGTACATTTTCTATAGTTTTTTGAAGTGTACTAAAATTTAAATTATTTTCATTAATGATAAATAACCACTAAGTAAAATAACATAAACGCGAAACGATGGAACAACGCGCGCGTATTGTAAAACTGAATGAACAATATAATATATACCTAATACGAACTGATGCAAAAACCATAATACGACTACTCGCGTGTGGTAAATAATTGTCAAATTCAGATTTCACCTGAAACGACTGACTGTAACAACGACACTAATGGTAAAATAATGGTGGAAATATTTGAAAACTATTAACAAAGGAAGGTTTTTAGGAAGGTAGTACATGAAATCATTAAGTAATAAAATCATTCATTTTTACGGTACAATGTACATTTTTAAAACTAAAATGTATGCACGTTAAATTGTAAGTAAAACATATATTACGTAAAATAATCATTTCGTAGTTTTTTTAGATTCGTATGTTATTGAATCACATTTTTAGCTAGGAAAGCATGACCTAAGATGTTCCAAAACTAAAAATTCAAAAGTCAACAAAATCTGGACCTTATATAATAATACATACAACAACACATACCAATGAATTAAAAATTAAACTAAATTTGTTCTGTACAAGTCTTAAATTTTAGATTTTTAATGTTTTTTTACAATTAAAAATAAAAAAATATAAATTCATTATTAAAATACCGGCCTGGTACTAAACAATATAAATTAATTTTTTCCAAGAAAAAATATCACTCTTAGCATCATAATATTTTTATCAATTTAATTATATTATAAATTTTTGGCATTTGTCATTTTTATATCGCTGTAATGTTGATTAGCAACAAATAAATTTGAATTTTAACAAACTTTAATAATTGTTTAAAAATTAATGGCGTAACCTAATTAATAGTTTTAAACATCAATTTTTTAAAAAAAAACTAATTTATAAAATAAAAAATCTTGGATTAAAAAAAAAAAAAATTATAAAAAAATTAAAAATTCTAAAATATAAGAATTGTAGCGTAGAGTTCAAGTAAATATTACGAAAAAACTTAAAAATATATAACAGAACAAAAAATTTTGCATTTGTCATATCATCGTGGGACACTCTGTATAATGGTTTATTACTATAGTTTATACGCCCATAATATAAACGATTAATTATCGTAATTATTTTCATTGAACTTATTATTATTTTTTTTTTTTTTTTTTTTTTTATAGTAACTAATTTGTAAAGTAAGTATAATAATTCGATGGCATATTCCAGAGAAACGAATGCGGTAAGAACGCCAAAACAAAATATTGTTCAAATAATATAGGTAGGCGCACGTATATTTTTTACACTTGAATACTATTTTAAGGCGATGCGATATGACATCGCTGAACGTGCGTGTACTTTATCCATAGTTTTAAACACGCAATCTGCGGAAACGAACTACAATTTCAACAAGTTAAACAACGTATGTGAAACGTGTGAAATGATATTTGTATATTTTGACGATGCCTATACAATTTTATATCGACGTTCGCAAAGTCATCGTAACCTACTAGTATTTTTGCAAACATTTCTTGATTTTTTTTTTTGTAAAAATATAGAGCTTTTTGGTTTTTTGGTTTTGGAAAAAGTATAGACACGATATACCGTTTCGCACCAAAGACAATAAAAACAATAAATTATAATGTACACCAGTAGATCCATAATTTTCAATAAATTATATCAGCTTATGAATATAATAAACGTAGGATATTTCACGCTGAAAATGTCCTTGAACACGTAAAAGACACTTATTATGTGCACATCTAATTCTATATACTACTATTTTTATCGTAATATGATTTAAGTATGAATGATTTTAAATTTAAAATAAGTAATTAGTGAGAAACACGTTTTTTTAGAAATATATTAATATATTTCAAAAATTTCGAGGCACGGGAAGTGATTGTCCAGGCTTAATGAGTTTCAGTTGTTATAAACTCGTAAGTAAATTAACAAATGTAGAGGGGTGGCGACGATGAAATGTTACTAGAAAATTCTGTTTTTACATTGTAATGTAATATATTTAGTACAGGTAATGTTTAAAAAGTAAGGAAAAAATATCGAAATTTATCGCGGAGACCTGAAAAATATAAAATTAAAAATGGTCATTTTGTAAATCTTATTAAAAAAAAAACACGATTGATGATAAAAACCATTATTATGGTTTATTCATTTATCTGCAGTAATTGTACATGTAATGTATAATAATACGTATCACGTATGTGTAATGTATACTACAAAGGCCGTCATTGATTAATTTTTTCCATGAGAAAATTGTGATATTATAATATATAATCAAATATAATAGTAATAATTGTGATCATAAATAATCAATGATTCATTGGTAAATTTATATATTTATATTATATAGTACAACTGATATACGATATTTTTTGGAAAAATAAATTCATGTTCGTTTACTGGATAGAAATTATCTATCTTAAAAAATAATGAACATAGAAAAAAGTTTAAGAATAACAACAAACAACACATATGGTTATACTACTGACATTTTTTAAATAAACTTTTTTTTTTTTTTATTAATGGACAATTGAAATAAAATGTAAAATATAAATAATTTGTTGTGTAATGTTTTAGTAAGGACTGTAAAAAATATTGTAAAATATATTGCCTGTGTATTCTTTATATGTTATTGCTAAACTTATGGGCCTTAGTAGCTATATATTATATGTATATACTATATATATTATTATATATGTATATACTATATATATACATTCTGTATACTTTTTCTTTGGTGAAAAGACAAATTATTATTTTGACTTAAAAAGTTCCGAGACGGAGTGTGCGGAACGTTCGAGTTGAGTATTTACAGCAAAAGCAACCGAATAACTTAAGAGGAATCTACACTGAGAATTTTATATATTAAAACATGTTTACACAAAACTATTAAAACGAATACATAAAATGATTTAAAGTTAAAATGTACATTATTAATTCGATAGAGGATAACAGTTTTGAATGAACTGCATTTGGGTTTTTAATTTACGTAATACAAAATTCAGTTATTAAAGTTAAAAGAATAAAAAAAATCAACTTTTTAAAAATAGAGTAATTTTTTTTTAATTAACAAATTCAAAAACAGACAAAATATTTTGTTTATTTCAAAAAAATTTCTTCTATTGGTTTGATAATAAGCATTTTTTATACGTTTAATAAATTATATTTTATAAGTTCGTAAGTTTTTTATTTTTTCAAATAAATTATTCTAGAGTAGGTAAACTTTATGATCCCGATTCAACAGTTTAGCGTATTTTGGTTTTTTTAAACATATATCGTGACTACGAAACAAAAAAAAAGCGGAACTGACGCGAGAAAGATTTTTAATTACCTTTAAAATATATTTGCAAATTGTTTGATTTTTTATATTTATTAAAAAAAGTCCCTTACAATACAAGTGAGTAGCCTCGTGTAAATTATACGCGTATGATATTGATGTATAGTTTATACAATCACTATTTTACTTTTTTTTAAAAATTTGCCATCCAATATAAATATTTTTTTTTTCGCTCTAATAGTTTAACCTCGCCCCTTCTCTACCCGAATACACACATTTTCTTGGGCCGCCACCGCTCCCGTAAAATCAATTAATTTAATTTAAATCCTTGTATGAATACACGCTTCGAATAAAAGCTCGCGTCCCAGACGAGAGTTTCGTTCACGCGGCATTGCATCTGAACCCTTGTAAATATATACTTTTCCCATCAGTTTTTCGTTTACGTTTACAATATTGATAAAAAAAAAAAAAAAAAAAATGAAATAAACTAAAGAAAACGAAAAATAACCCAACTTGACCTATCTACGAATACGTTTACGTGCAGGGTAGGCAATATTTTTACCGCTCAAAATCTCATTTATAATCCACGTCCCATGAGGACAAACGTATAGAAGTTAAAAACGTATATCATTTTTAGACCCAAATAGGATTCATTCCGAGTTTTCGCCTGTATATATTTTATCTGGAAGATTATAAAGTATTTGGTACACGTATTTAAGCGCCAGGATCAACTGGATAAGTGTATTTTTTTTTTTTTTTATACTTTCAGTGGCGTATGGTTAACATTTACATTTCTAGCTATTCGATAATATCCCATATTCCCATATACGATAATTATATATACGAACATTTATACTCATTACGCACATTGCGTATTATGAGCGTGTAATTATTTTCATTTGTTTTTTAATGAAATTAACCAAATAGATTTCAAATGTTTATAGTGATTAATTTCCATTGCGTTTCAAGGGCACGTATTAAATGCATTATGATTTTTAATATAGGATATATTCAATTTGAATTGTAAATTGCGAAAATATCGCCCGTGAGAATTTAAGTTCTGGTCGATATAAGACAATGTAAATACAGTTTACTATATATATATTTTACCGGCATGGTCGAAAAAAGGTAAACAAATTATACTACATACGGGCGCCCGAAAAATAAAAAATTAGCGAGACCTCCATATATTTCTCGAAAATCAAGTTAAAAGCTAATTCAAATAATAGTTTTAAGGTTTTTACAAATGAAGAATTATAAGTAGTATAACTTTGTTTTATGTGTATATAATGAGAAAAAAGTGAAATAATAGAATAACAATTTAATATTGATTGGAATAATTTGTAATAGGAGTAAAAATAAAAATAAAAATACATTTAACGAAATATATATAACACGATAGTCATAAAGATTATCATTCAATAAATTGAAATTAAAATTTCCCTTACATTTTTCAAACCACTTGAACGATATTGTTTTTGTTTAAGTGTTCGCAGTTAATTATTTCATACCTAATATTTAAAAAGTCTAGTATTTTAGTTTATTTTCTCTTCTAACATCTTTTATATACAACAAATGAATGCCCATGATTATGTGTATATTAATTATATTCTATATCTATAAATTACTTATTGAAACGTTTGTAATATAATGAAAATAAAAATTTAAATATATAAAAATGGTAAACATTGTATAAATGAAGAAACTAATTTGGTATTTTAATAAGATAAAATATGGATAAATTATATTAGTATGAATAATGAATACCTGTTATTAATGGTTGTGGCTAATCATTACTTTTATTATATTACTTTTGGTACTTATATCTTGGTGTATAATTGAAGATAACACAAGCGTTAAACACTAAAATCCTGTATAATGTAATATGACGAGGGTTTAATGTATGAGAAGGAAGTCGTGAGTGAGATAAATTAATAAACTAGCTACACGAAATACATTTTTCCGTATTACTACAGAAATATATGTGTTCCTTAATTGGTTCCTCTAATTCAAAAATAGAATCAATGTACCTACTAAAAGCGATCTGTTAGGCCCCCGCAGACAAGTCAAGTTCCAGAACTACAGTATACCAAAATTACCAAAGCACTGAATTTAATCGGTTAAAGAAAATATGACGTTCAATGATCATGTTTGAAATAAATCAAATAATTGAAACAAATTTAAACGCGAAAACGCACGAATAAAATAATTACCTACAATACACAGATAGGAGTGGAGTGAATGTGAAATAGAAGGACTCGACGTACCTACGTCACAAATTGTAAGGTTGTAAAGCCAATTCGAGACGTACGTGAAATTTACCCAAAAGGAAACGCAGAAAAACTGATCTCCTCCTCAATCAGTCCCGACTAAGCAGAGCAGCGTATTCACGAGAAGAGCTGATGGAGAAAAAAATACTCCCGAGCTTATGTCGCGAAGCCTTATATAACCTCGTCCGTTATCCCCACCTAGTTGTAAGGAAAACGTACTATGGAAAGAGTAATTTATATAATAATATTGTAATATAATTATTAAACATAATATCTTTAATTATATTATGATTGTACGCCTAGCAATTGTTTTGGGCGTGGAAATCTAAAATAACAGCTGTTGGCTTGATTATTATTAATGTGATATACTCGTATTTGTGTATTGTACATAATCAATTTTTTTTTTCTAGATGTTATATATTTTTTATGAAATAATCCCGTGCCTGTTAAATTCAATAAATTACACGTATTAGTAAAATATCGAAAAACCCTGTATTGTTCAAGAGTTCAAAATAAATCGATATTTTTTTGAAAATAAATAATACAAAAATAATAATTTACCGTCTAAAAATAAAAGTGTTAGACTTTTATATAGGTATACTCAATACTGCATTCAGTATCACGTCAAACGCATGGTCTACCATATATTTATACTGTATTATAATTTAAAAATAAAAACCGTTCTGAAAATTATTTTGATTGGTATACATTTTTGTATACCCGTAGCGAGTTTTGACGTTTTAATACATCACACCGAACCAATAGAATAAAAACAAATTCATTTATTATCTACATATTTATTTAAATTATTATGTTGTCCGTTTTTTCTTCTTCTTGCGATTGATTTTGAAAATTTATTGAAAATATATACTCGGTATTTTCAATATTATGTCAAATACCTACTATTTTTATTACGAAATATTTGAGTAATCTAATCCAACCTAACGCTAAACAAGTTCAAAACAATTTTTTTCCTAGTAATATTATTTATTACTATTGGTCAGATGTTGTGTATAGTGTACAATTTCTAAAATAACAATGGATGCTTTTACAATATAATAGTATAGAATTCACGAATGATTATAAATTCAGATCATCTATAAGTGAGTTATTGCATTTTTATTACAGTATGAATATGTCGACAACGTTTTTTTTATTCTCAACGTTTGAGAGATTAAAAATTCTAAGCACCGGTACGCTTTGGAGTTATTGAAGTTCATAAAATATTGACGCATAAAATATTTTTTTACAACGCATTTGTAAAAAAAAATTATAGGTATAAATAGGTATATATTTTATGAGAGACGAATGCGGACATAATTTTATGGTATAAAACGTTCGGTTGTTAAAGTTTCATTTTATACTATAAAATAGGTGACAGTGAAAATATTCTGTAACGGGTTTATTTGTTTATTAAGTTTTCATAATGAGTGATAATTATTAATGTTTAAATGTACCAAATATGCTGTATATGGAATTCGAGTTTTCGAACTTTTGTTATGGCGGTAACTGCAAAAATCTAATTGTTGAGAAAATGAATTTTTTATTTATGGACTATCAGCGAAATGAGAGATCTATTGATATAATACTAACGTTTATTTTCATTTTATTCGGAAATAACTTCAGGTAGGAGTCGAGTAGAGGAGTATAGCATTTTTTTGACATAAAATATTAGACATTTTATGATTTTTTTCAGTAATTTTATTCTGGGAATTTTTTTATAAACTGTAAAAATAACAAATAAAGTTACCATGATTATGAGTATATTACTAAAATAATGTTATCAAATTCAAATTTCTTTAAACGATATTTATATTATTTCGACTATGTATATTACATAGAGCTTTGCTGAAAATCCTATTATAAAAAGAAATGATTTATCATTTATATTCAAATTTAATATATCCAATACCAGTTCTACCTACTCGACGATTAAAGTGCTTTCACCTCCTCTTCAACATGCCGCCTTTTTATATTTTAATTTTAAGTAGGTTACTAAAATATTTTGAAAGTGATTCTAGTGGAAAAAAGATGACAATGGATAAAAATTAAAAAAAAATTTTATTTTTAAATTAATTAAAAAAATTCCATTAACATTAGTACATATATTTTGAAGTTTCTGGTTTTACTACTAGAATTTTTTTACATCTTACACGTGTAATAACAATATATCTGCTAGAAAAAAATTCCGTAATTTTCGTGTTATAATAAAAAACTGAAGTTGTGTATAACAGATGAAAATTAAGTTTATTAATGAAATATTTCAGAACATTAAATATTTACGAACATTTACGCTCTAAATTACAATCAATACAATTTGAGGTTCCCCCAAAATTAATTTAATTCACAATAATTCAGAATATAATATCATTTTTTCGGACTTTTCTTGTTAAATATAATAAAAGAATACTTTCTGAATATATATATATAAAGGAATTCGTATGCCCTCTATGAATCAATTAAATTTAAAAAGTATGAAAAAGTTTTTTTTGGTTCTTCTGAACAGTTCATAAAATTTCACATACGTCCTTTTTCCTTACAACCGTCGATATTATTGTTATGAGAATTATACGGTATAGTATATTATAGTCTTGTGAATTTTCATTTAAATAATATAACGTATCATATTAACAATATGCGAACTATAGAGTATTAACGGGTGTATATTTTAAATTGTATAACTTTACACGACAAACTTATAATAATTATACTCAATTTTCGGCGACAGATTTCGTTCATTATATACCCTCCAAATATCACATATAATATTATATTAGATACATTAACAAAAATTGTTTTACAAGGTTTACGCGAGAAGTCAAAACTTTCAAATCGTATTATAATTATATTATTATCAACGGATGAATCGAAAGAGGAGAAATACATAATTCATAATATTTTAACGAACGTTATAATAATATATTATATACAGAATAAACCGCTAAAGACTATACATGTACATTGTACATACAGGGTGTGTCGAGTTTCAATAGTTAATCTTTGGAAATAAAACACACCAATATATTATGTTTCGTTGGATGTAAATGAAAATCGATTTTTTTTTTGTTTTGACGAAATCGGTATTTTATGAGCATTCTCGGTAGCTTAGTTTGAATTTATCGTAAAATATATTTCACCCGCCACGAGGTCAGTAGATCCCGAAAATCCCATAATATTTTGATATAGATTACGTGATGTTTTCGATTTTCTGTCGATTCCATTTAAACATCACGGCTTACGCCCATAATACACTCCCGTGCATCGTTATAAAAAAAAAAAGAGTGATATTTTTTGGCTAAGAAAATCTCACGGTGAAATCAATTCTTCGTGTAACTAGAACATTTTCATTACAGTGGAAAATTCTGCTTATAATTTTAATAATTACCTAAAACTTTATTTACGATTTAAAAATCAATTTCACCACAACAATTGATGTTGATGGTCTAAGATATTACTAAAACATTATTTTTTTTTTCAAAATTTGATAAAACCTCAGGCATACTATATAAAATACGAACCGTGATTTCGATCATTAAAATGTTTTACCGCGAATACGTAAATGTATCGTATATTATAAGTAAACACATGGAAGTTTCAGAAACAGAACACTAAAAGCCCGTCCACAAAAGGAACGTTCATAAATTACATCACGCAAGTAGAGAAAAAGGGTTGGTTTTAAATAAACGTGATAGAACAACGTGACTGCTTTATATATTAAGGGAACGAAAATACTTGGATACATCCGGTAAAGAATAACAATATCCAAGTCTTTCCATTAATTACAGTTTATAGTTTTTGTGTGGGGGGGGTAGGTGATGGCTCGTAATTGTATTTCTATAAATTTTAATATAATATGTACATACTATAATTATTCTTCATAAAAATATCTTCTGTAGAAACAAATATTTTTAGACATCATAAAATCTGTGAAGTATTGGTGCTTTGGAACAAACGATATCAAAATTTCCAAGAGATTTTCATAATCAATAAAAATTCTAAACAAACTATAATAATATTGTCACTGATTAAATATTTTATAATATTGTTATTTATAACTTGTAGGTCTACATTATCGTTTTATAAATACCAAAAATTTAAGTTAAACACGTTAAGCTATATATTGGAACTATGTATATTTATTAGATTTTGAAATAAATAACTTTCGAGCGACGTGCATTTGTACACTTGTTGGTCAGATCATACAAATATCAATCCATTAAAGATAAAGTCATAAGTTTGATTTTATTCAATAGTTACATAATTTGAACAATAATAAGTATACATGTATATGATTCAAATCATCTTGTTTTATCAAAATGCGCGATGAAAATACATTTGTTTCTAAATACAAATTATGCCATTTACGAAAATTTTATTGATAATTATTCAAAAATATGCAGTTAACAATACGTTGTATAGCTTTGTGATACGAATATAGTATTGATGAAAACGTTAAAATTAAACGTTTATATACGATAGACGCATAACGGGCGCGAGCTTGTTAATCGATAGTAAATTTTTAACGGTTTGCGTGATGAAAATACACTGGAAACAAGACCATTTATTTCCATCCATATAGTTTCCATTATTAAATTATTTAATAAATGAGATAGCCTTTCTCTCCCGGAGAAACGCAATTAAAAATAAATTCATTATTTCCTCGGTTTGTTACTGTGTACTGCTCGTATTGTTTGTGCAGTTGTTGATGTATTTTTTTTTTTATTCTAAGTAAAAGATTATAGTGTTGCTATGACAATTATTTTGATGTTATGATATTTTTTTTCTATAAAAATTTTATAAACTGTTGCCGGTATGCAATGGAAGCCAAATGTTACGTCATATCTGAAGACTCTAAAGTCTTTAAAAAAGTATAAATAATACTAATAAAATATTCAATGATTTTCCTGAAGGGTACACAACGATACGTATGGACCAAACTATCGGAAAAAAAACTTCATATTTTTTTTTATATTAATTACCACAATGGTTTACAATATGAATGTTTGTATTTATTTTAAAACTATATTATACATATGTAATATAATAAGTTTCATTTAATTAAAAGTTTACATATTACCTGTTTGCTAGTATATTTTACAAATTAAAAAAAACTATAGCAATTTGAAATGTAATTAATTACAAATAAATATTAAATATAAAAAATTGAATTAACTTGTAAACACACTGAAAAATTTCACAACTCAAAAGTGACAATCCATTTCGCGACGATGTGAAAATATGATTTTATCTTCCATTTATATTAATTTTTTATTTTATTTTATTAATTCATAACAAAATCGTATCTAGGTTACTTTAATCTAGTTAGTATAAAGAATACTTTTAATATGTAATCGTTTAGGTAATTTATGAAGGCGAGTCAAATTAAAATATTGTACTTACAATATTACATATTTCTTAATTTAATATATTAAATTTAAATTATATTGGCTGACGAAGTCGATGAGGGGTAGGATTAGAACTATGCTGACGACAATTCATTTTTAGTTAAAATTTTTTAGAGAAGTAACCCAGTAACCAAAAAACGGTCTTAATTTTGAATATTTTTATGGAGAGAAACTGTCTCACTTATGCTGATATAGAGACGCATTTTCTGTAAGCTGATATGTACTAACAAGGGAGAAAGAGGGTTCTAAGTCCTCCAAAAATGTACTGATGAAATGCCCGTATAATAATTTACAACGAATATCCAGTTTAAAAGCTGGTCAAAGTATATGATAATTAGGTTTTAAAATTATATTATATTAAGTTTTTTCAACAGATTTCAGAATCATTTTTTTAAATGTTATGTTTTGATATTGATTTTTAATCTAAAATAATACTGAATCGTTATGAGGTGAGTGAAATATGACTACAGTCTAAAGTAGTGAAATATGCACTGTATACACATTTTTTGTGTTTTAAAAACTTAAAGTGATATAATACAGAATTACAATGTACATTATCAAAGTTAATTGTCTTCCAGTACATTTTTTTATATACAATAAATATTGTGTGAATGTTGTCTGATTATTCGTATTGTCTTGTGTAGGATTCCATTTGCTTCTCATTAAAGTTGATTAGATTTCACACACAATTGCATATTATAATAATATACTAGAACGTCATATTATCATGATCTGTGATCATATCTGTTTTTACACAAATCCCACACACAAAATCACAAACAAGTTCCCTATCTTAAATCGAAAAACATAGTAATTATCCAAAGTCAATAAATAACCTATTGTTAATATTTTAAACGTCTGTGTATAATAATGCCATACTAAGACTATGTTTCGTTAAGTCGTATATTTATACGATATAAAATCTAAAATCATTTACTTTAGGAATATTGCTATGTGAACCGATTTGCAACATAAAGTTTTGTTCCATAATTTAACATTTATTTACTGAAACTCACCAAATGAACGAATACTAAACGGTGATCAATTTAGACATGTTCAGTAAAATGACTGGTGTACACGATTAAAAAATGGTTAAAATTTGCAAGTCAGCAAATGTCACAATCCATGAAAAATTGAGAAATTATATCAGTTATTATCAGTTTATTGGAGAACATTTAAAGGTGTAAAAACAAGCAATGGGGAAGAACAATTCATGGTTTATTTGACACGATTAAGACTGATTACGAATCGTTGCAAATATTTGATTTTTCTATTATAATCACATAGTAAGCTTCCTCAATTTCCATATGTTCTCTGCAGTCTTAATTTAATAAACAGTAACAGAACGATTGAAAATGGCATTATTTTATTAAAAATCTCATGTAAAAACAGCATGAAGTTATACAATTATAGAGATGTGTTGTTTAATATATGTATATTACCATTAATGAGCTCTTATATATAAATTACCTAAATATTATGCAATACCTAAGTAATTTAGTTTAATTATTATTTACTATTGAATTTGTTTGATAATATTGAAACGTCGACAGTATCTAATTAAAATTAACGTAGGATATATTTTATTTTAGGGAAAATTTGGTCGCCAAAACGTTTACTGAAAAATAGTCATTAAAATACTAAGTAATAATTATTTCGATGATAATTAATTATTCGTGATTAAAACGAAGAAAATCATAAGTTTTAACGACTAACCATTTGTTAAATAACAATTTTAATTTATAAAACTACAACCACTCTAAGATACCTATCCTTGTACATCAATAATATATAATATATAGGATTTGAATGCTTATGCACTAAACAATATTGAAATCTTTGATTCCGGGGAAAAACGGCTTATGTTGATTTTCTATAGTTTTCAATACGAGCAAAACAATAAAAACAAGTGAATTTGGTAAAATGTTTTAAGTCAATATTTCTTTATTTTTATTCAAGTCCATATATTTTATGTAGATCAAAATGGAATATGTCGTTTAGACTCATTCTTTTTCTCAAACAATAAGTAATATATATTGACTTAAGGAATTTTTGCTATCGGTATAACACAATTTAGTATAAACAAACACTTATGTCATTTAAACCGAAAAATTAAGGAGAAAAATACTAAAATACACAATCGAAAAAAAAAAATCAGTAATGGAACAAATTGATTTAAGTTGATTTTTCCCGGAACCAAAGAAATGTGTATGTACTTATGCATTAAAAAAAAATAGCTAAATATGCATGAAGAAATTTAAAAATATGAGTTAAAAATGAAAGGAATATGGATTCAAACTATGCAATAAACATTAAGCTAAATTTATTAGTAAATAAATTGTTATTAAAAATGTTATATTGACTACCGATATTGCATCTGACAAAAGCAGTCCGGTTGATTCAAACCCAGTTATATTGGATGATAAAAACACATAGTTAGACTAAACGTATACTAAATTTTATAGACGAATGTTTTGAAACTATGTGCCATTTTTCTATACTTACAGCATCTTGTGAATCCATTTTATCAAACAGTTTGCGTTGATATATATATATAAATAATTTTTTTTTTTATAAAATCGTAATCAGTCACAAAAATTTTATCATAAAATAATAATTATATTTGTGGGAGTATTTATTGTATCGTCTATGTATTTTGGTAATGGTATTATGTATATTGTATGTTTTTTTACAAATGAAATGTGTCCATGTATCTTGTATCAAGATACCCAAAATGAATGTATCATGTATCAAAATAAATTTTTTATAGTATCTTGTCCAGCCCTGGATTCATCAATCATTTCATAAATTTTTTTAAAATTACCCCATATTTTCTCAGTAAATCGGTGGTGCGCAAGTGCTAAACATGTTACATTGACCTACCACATTAGAATATAGAGCTTTTAGACTGTCGGCAGCTTTTGCCGTATATGGCCCAGCGTCAGTTTGAAATGTAAATGACGTTACCGTGGAGTACACTGTTCGGCCATAATAAATTCGTAGATTCGTCAAAATATTTTTCATTGACGATTGAAAAATTGGTCGATTTCAACGATTTACCATTGATTAATTAATATTTTAGATTTATAGAACTACAACCACCCTTAGTTACCTACACTTGTTTAACAACAATATATTAATAATAGAAATTATTAAATAATGGAAATATTTTTATTGTAAAATAATATTGTGACTATTTTAAATATTTTTTGGTATAATGAAATTTAGAATAAAAAAAATAAAAATAAAGTTTACATTCTAAAGTACCTTTTTAATCAAATTTTTTACCGGAAAATGGGGTCACATGCATTAACTAGATTAAGAAATCTGTTCAAAAAGGTGTTCACAGAAAAATAAACAAATAAACAACATTATGAAATCTAACCTAACCTAATCATTGTGTAACCACAAAATTTACAGCTTGTTCAAACGAAATTAAAAACTAAAAAAAAATATCTAAGGGATTTTTACTACGATTTTTAGTACATAAATTTAATATTTTTAAGTCTTTTTTTATGGAAATTCCATTTGAAATAATTAAAAATTCTTCATTTCCCTACAATTAGTATATTTCGTACGATTTTTCTTAATATTTAATAACAATTATTAATTATTATTATTATTATATTAATTATTAACACCTATTTAGAATCATAAATTTGAAAAAGGTAGTTTATGATAACATTAATATATTTATGGTAAGAATACAAAATGTTTTGTTATTATTATTCTTTTGATTATTATAATAATTTTGTATTTAATATTTAGTTATAAACTTATTAATTATAAGCTTATAACTATTTAGGTTATATCGTTATAATAACCTAACCTAATCATATGTCGATGATGTTATTTAGTTTATAGTTATATTTAACATAAATATTTATGTTATATTTAATTTGGTAAGTAAAAATCGAAATGTAGCAAATTCATAGGAAAAGTTTGGTATCACTTTGAAGTGAAAATGTTTAGTTATTTACAGTACCGAAATTTAGATACTATTTACTTTACTAAAATTTAAACTATTTTATTTATTACTTGTTTTAATTTTATTTTCAATGAATAAAATATTTTCTGTTTTTTTGATAAATTTATTATTTAAATTTTTTTTCTCATATATATATAATAATAATTCAAAATTATTTAGAAAGTTTTTATTTAAACATATGTTTAATATCCATAAAATAACTTAATATTAATAAATATACATTTTAATGTTTTAATGGATCATAGTGTAAAAAGAGAGATATAAAACTGTATCTCTATCACTTAATTTATCATGTCGACATTTTACAACAGATGAACTACCTATTTGTTTAAATTAAGATAATCATATATCATCATCATGTTTGTATATTATTAAGGAATTGTAATATAAAAAAGTGCATACTATCTTATATTACCTAAGTAATTTATCGATTTATATACAGCCAAAGCAGAATGAAAAATAGTTTACGAATAAAGAAACATAACATCGAAATGAAAATTTAAAAAATAACTATAATTTAATAATATCTTATAATGTGTAATACGTTTAAAAATATAAGTGTTAAACATCAAATTTTTCACTATAGTGAAGTATTATGTATGACATTTTATTAAAGTATTTGACGGTTTATTATTTTACATCAGACATTATTTGTACACTTTTTTCTGGATGTAAAATATGTATTTTATTTGAAAGGGAAGACAATTATTTATCCAACACTTCTTTATTGTAAAGCTCATTTTTCTATTTCCTTAAACTTGATTAATTAATGTTGACAATAAAATCATTAGTCTGAATTTCGATTTCTACACTTAAAAATTTTGTTTTTTTTTATTGAAAACCTTTATTTAAGAATTCGGGGACATGTATTGTGTTTTATTTTATAAACAAGCCAATTTGAATAAATAACCTATTTTAGACTTGCACTATATAGCCATTGTTAAAATTCAACTATACTATTGTATAAACAATTTTGTTTTAGTAAAATGGTATAAACTAAAATTTAATTTTGGGCTGTAACTGATATTTTACTGTATTAAAACTATTATTACTATTATGTGTGTGTATGTGTGTGTGTGTGTATGGATACTATGCAAGCCGTAAACGTTTACCAAATGGTGACAAATTAATTTCGCTATAGGTAATCTTTATAAAAAAAGAAAAAAAAATGGCCAAATCTTTGCAAATATCATTTGTCGGATCCTACTGAATTTCCACAAGCTGTTTAAGTGGCGTTAAATTGTGTACACATATTTTAATATAAATAGTCAATAAATATATAAAAGCATAAAGATATTTTCAAAAAAAAAAAAATAACTTTACAGTTTTAATAAAATATAATAATATATTATAAGGTGTATTAGCATGTGGAGCTCTGATAGTAATGATAGTAATAATTACCAGTTTCATTGATATTTTTATGTTAATTGTCTGATTTTGAATTTTTATAAAATGGTCTCACCATACATAAAATATATATTTACTTTAGTTTACATTTAAATAATTCCTATATTTTTATTTATTATGTTATTTTAGTTAGGTTTCATTTTTTTTACAACGTTTTATTGAAAAATAAAACATCAAGTTTTAACGGATTCCTCGTATTAATATTTAATATGAATTTAACGAAATTATAAATAATCGTTATTAGAAAATTGTTTACATTTTATATATAATACTATTTGTTAGCATAAATCGATGATGTCAATTGATGTTATTACTGAAGTAAAGGAAGAAGAGATTACGAGATGAAAGTAAATTATTTCCGTTCTACTTTAATGTAATAATTAATTATATTTTAAGTATTCGTCAAAAACAGATATTTTGAATATTTCTATATTTAATATTTATATTTTAAAATAGAACATTATTACTACCTATTTAATGAAAAATAATCCAGAGGGCACAGCCACCTTAATCCTTTGGCACTAGAATTATTTTATTGTAAATCATTGCCATTCGATATAAATTCTAAAAGAGACATCTGTATTTAATATAATTTTTATAATATTCATAAAAAATATCTCCCTATTTTCAAATGAAAATCGAAAACCTATAAAACATCTGTGATTATATTTCGATTTTTCTTCCGTATTTGTTGATTTTTGATGTAAATAATAATAATAATGGTCCAAACCTTTTATAATACATAAACATAAATTATTTATATTTTACAAGACCATTTCGTATATATTTTTATAGTGTACATTTTATAATATACCGACAAAGAAGATGTAAAGTGTATTTTATTACTTTTCGAGTATTCAATGGTTGCGGAATAAATTATGAAAATAATAGCGTTATGTGCATTAAGAGTGGAAATTAACCAATTTAAAAATAAGTCGTTAAAAAGATAAAAAAAAAAGGTCAAACGATTTATGATTTGTTCTATAGAAGGATGGTGGTTTCAAGAAAATACGAAATACAAGATTATGTGTGGATGGATAAAGTGTAGAGATGCGTTTAGTATTCTGTATAAATTAGGTTATAGGTAAATTTTACAACAAATTGGTCAGGCCTACAATGATGTTTGGATCAGAATGTTGGGCAGAAAATAGGCATATAAAAAAGAGGATTAATGTAGCAGAAATAAGAAAGTTAAGGTGGACGATTAATGTCTGGATAAGGCCAAATAAGAAATCAGCATATAAGGGGTAGTTAGTGAAGGATTGACTTTGATAATACAAAAAATGAGAGAAAATGAATTGAGAGGACGAGAGAAACGGATGCAGTAAGATTAGTAAAGGGAATATATGTTAACGGAAAGAGAAGAAGAGAAAGATCGAAAAAGAGGTGGGCTGATATAATTGAGAGTGATGTTAGGTGGAGAGATATAAGTGAAGAAGATGGGACAGATCGAGTTTAGTGGAAGTGCAGGATTATGGTGGCCGAGCCCAAATCATTTGGAAAAGAGGGAGAGGGAGACGAAGAAGAATATTTAAAACTTCTATTATAGTAAGACAATATTTTGATTAACTATCAGTCTTGTGACAAATACTTCCAATGAAATATGTAAATACAAATATGTACTTGTATATTTTCATATGAAATAATTAAATACATTCTATAAACACTTAAATAAAAGGATTTTATAAAAACCTAGAAAATATTTGAATATAAATACCTACATTTATTTTATACATAAAATCGTACTTTATATTAATAGTTATAAGATAATTTATATGTTATACATACATATTAGTTATATAATATACTAACAAAGTATTCTGTATTTTTATGTCCTGAATGTTGGTATCGGATATTTAGTGAAAATTTAATAAAACTGAACGTATATATTTAAACATTGTAAAAAAAAAATACTTGAAAATAAAATATAATAGAAATAATGTTAAAAATACTTAAAAAATACTTAAAATGTGTAAGAAGACGATATATTACAATTCTAATGCAATAATTTATCATAACAATAAATATTATTGTAAGCCAACTGCAAGCAATCATAACATGCATTTATTTGATTACCTATATATGCAAATTGAATAATAAATTTCATTGGTGAAATATAATTTTAACATAAATCTGGTACATGATAATCATAATTAATTAGAAGTTAGTAGATATATAGATAATGATATTTTACATTAACGAAACAACCTGGTAAAATGTATAATCACGTTTGAAGTTAAATTAGTTTTCGTACATCCAAAAATTTTAAGATTGGGGAGAACGCGTCTAAGCTCGGGTTCTGTTTTTGTGTAAACAACGAAAAGTTATCATAGGTAGTGCAAAATTGCAACTATATATACATTGAATTTGTAAATTAAAAAAAAAAATATATATATATATATATAAAACTATAAATAAATAAAAAGGGCGTGGAAGCACACATTGTTCATCGGATAGGATACTATAGTGGTGGTTGTATTGGATTTGAAAGCAATGACAAATTATTTCTTTCGATAAAGCTATTTTGTTTGAAGTATAACAATTTACCATTATTGACGTTAGTTCTCCTTTACACTATGTAATACATTTTGTAAAAAAATACTATAAAGTAGTAAAAGTTATTCGATTTTTTTACCCCGTCAATAAAACGCAACAGTAAACATTTAATATACATTTTAAGTTTTTGAAATAATAATTGTCCAATTTACGAAGTGTAAAAAATGTTTGTACCCATATTTTGCCAGACGCATTAGACAGTAAAAAAAGAAAATCACGTGAAAAGTTGAATGAAGAAACAGGAACATGGTGGTGTCTATTGTCTGGAAAGAAGCAACTTAAAAGTTAAATCGAGTTAACAGTGAAGGAAAATCAATCCTACCGGGTAGGGAATACGAGTAGTATTTGCAGTTTATATCAACGGGCCAGCGGGATGGATTACGTTTAATACTCGGTGAACACAGGACAGTAGTTATTATGGGGTGCACAATTTATATTGAGAATATAGATAGCATGTCGTAAGTGCGTACGTCGAACCAAATCTAGTATTTGAGAACGAGCAGCAGGGACTGGATCCCATATTAAGGTATTATATTCCCCACAAGTTGATGAACTTGGATGACCCCTTGGGTAAGTCGTGTATCACCAATTTGGCACATAAGTCGTGTTCGTAATTCGACTCCGTCGGGTGATGGTTTCGAAAGTACTTATAGATGTTTATATTAAACAAAAAAAATAAATAAAAATTTGTTTATGGCGCGAAGCGTTTGTTAAAATTATTAAAATTAAATTACTGATCTCGGTTCAGTGTAAAGATACACCGGTTTAGTTAGAAACTTGTGGCATTTATCGGTTTATCTCCTCCACAATTCTTGTTATCAGTTATCACCATTATACAACAATCGTGGGTATATTATAATATATATATATATATATATATATATTGTTATACGAACATTAGAACATAACGCATAAAATATATATGATATAAATACCTCTTTAAAATTAATTATTTAATGTGAAATTGATAAACGGTAATGTAATAACAGATAAATAAAATGGGAAGTCAAGTTTGGGTCGGGATCGGTATTTCTCGACCGCCCCGGTACAGCGGTCGAAAAAAAATAAACCGGCGTGTCCCGATTTTAAATATCTGTTTAGTCCAGGGAATTTCTTTTAATTATACCGGTTTACTTTTCAAGGGAAAATCTACACCGGTTTACGCTGGCGAATTTCTTGTTCCGTTCTTATGAAAAAGACTAGTGAAAATTAGTGTTGTGAGTAGATTTAGACCAGGAACAATTACGTACACCGTTTACAAATGGGAATATGTGATAATCACGACCGATCATATAGTCCATAGATAATATTATAATCGCTGTAACCACAGAACATCATGCTGTAACCCAGTATTGTCGATATTATAAATCTTTGGCACGGTCCTCGTGTTACGACCACTTATCGATGTAAAGACTTTACGACTGTCATTACTGATAAAATTAATATTTAATTTATGTTTTCGTATTGAACCGGTCTGTTCAACCTTTTCATAGAAGATGCAATGAATGAAATGAAACAGCAGACCAAAGGTGTAATAATAAATGGTCAGAAAGTGCATTGCATAAGATTCGCCGACGACATTGCATTGATAGCAGAGAGCCCTGAAGAAATGAACGAGATGCTCAACACCCTTTC
>JAIPRL010007966.1:0-21716 GCA_025469235.1 Pemphigus obesinymphae | reverse complement strand
CTAACTCATATTTAGCGGTGACATTTCACGTAACGGAACATTGTAATAATGGAATATTAAAAAGTAGCCGATAAATGTGTCTGCTACGTTAGCGGAATGTTTAGCAGAACATTGTAATAACGGCCCTAAATATACTTGTTAAAAGTGATCATTTGAAAATCGTATTAATTTTATTTATACCTACTACCTAGTAGTTAGAATCTGAAAACTAATTATAACCATCACCATCACAACTCTCGAGTTGGAAGATTTTAATATTTATATAATTTATGCAATATTTAAGGTGACAATTCTTGATTCGAAAAAAGCCTCTATTAAAATCTAGAAAAGATGTCGAAAAATCTCAAGTTTTTTACAAAATTAAAATAAAATCAGCCAAAGTGTCACAATTTTGTCACAACGAAAGCAACTTTTTCTGTTCAAAAAGTAATTATATTTAGATATATATTACACAGATTTATGTGGATATTGCCTATATTGAACTCCTCAAAAATAGCCCGGGTTGCAGTTAAAATTTTATATAAAAATATAAAATTTGAGTTACATTTTCGGGGGTCCTTTTGAAAAACATGTGCCAGGCCGACACTGGGGGTAAGCAAGTATAGGTACCTATATCATAAGATATAGTATAAGAAGAAATAACTGTAAATGCACCATTTCCCTCACAGTCATTTTGTCATTAAGTTTAAAAATATATACTACGGAAAATCAGAAAAATTGTAAATACTATGTATTATTACGGTCTATGAACGGACACAACAGTAATGTAAGATGTCTACCAAATTTGTACTTAAAAACCTAAAATTAATTACAGTACGGCTCACGAAAATATGCGGATGGTGTAAACATTTAGCATACTCAGTGGTCATATCTCGTCAAAACAGTAATATTCTCGAATGACTCAATTTCTCAATACCGTTCTAGGCAGTGGATTAAGTGAGGAGGACGGAGGGGGACGGCGTCCCTCTTCTTTGCTAAGCTTAAATTTGGCGTCCCCTTTAGTCAAAATAATTTTAATCATAAAAATGACATTCAGGTAAATAAAATAAAAACAAAAAAAATATATATATATATATTTGGTGTATAGGTAACGCAAAACGGTAATGAATGATGAACCACGGTTTTACAAATATGACAATACTGACGAAATAGGTCTATTTTAATGTAGACTGATTTTTTTTATTTTTATTTATATGATACATTATATTTTATCTATATATACCGAAAATTAGGTGTTAATGTATATTTTTTAAGAGGACACCACACAACTGATTTTTAAATGGTTTTGTATTGGCAATTTTTATGAAATTTAAAAAGAAATGAAAATTCATCAGTTTAAAAATGTTTGATTATATTTTTAAAGTACTATAAAATATATAGTCTTGTATCGATATTATTTTTAATTTTCGTGTAATCACGATATTTGTTAAAAAATATGTTTACACATTTTTCATTTTTAGTAACTTGAGAATATTGTAGAAAGATCAAATAAAGAATAAATTGTAATGAACAATATTTTGTAGCGACTGATGGAGCAGATTTTTGATATATGCATTTTTACGCGTTTAATGAGTTGTTCGAAAAATCCAAAAATTGATATTTTAACAGCTCAAAAAACATGTATGAATAAAAATATCAAAAATCAATACATAATATAAAAATATTAAACAAAACAAGTTAATAAATGGTATTTGGTTATAATAATTATTTGCCAGATTTATATTATAAAAAAAACTATTTCGGTAAAAATCACAAATGTGTAACCTACGTATTATTTTTAATGACAATTTGAATTTTTTTCACTATTATTATTTCGAGATTCTTAGTGTCCGAAAAATTTCAAAGCAAAATTAAATAAGGTTTAACGGTTCGGGGGACGCTTTTCTTTTGCATAAGTTTTAGTCCCCCCTGCAATTATTTTCCACTTTAACCACTGGTTCTAGGTAAGTGCCACGTGCATTCTAAAAATTTGTTGACCAACCAACGATCGTCAGTGTCTATAATATATATATTGGAAAAATTTACCGACTTATACTGAGACGTTGTCACCCAGACACGCTAATACATATCACCCTCACAATTTCGTGAGCTATACTGTGGTAAATGGTTTTTTTTCAACGAATGATTGAATTCTAGTAATATATTAAGGCAATGAAATATTTCGAGCGAAAAAATTATACAAGTCGTCAATTTCATACTTCACGGCCCTTCCATAAATAGGCAAAACTTAGCGTCGGCCCTGATGGTATAATATAACACATGATCAAGAGAGGAAAGTTAAATATCAATTTACGAGTAGGCCTAATGAATAATATACGAAAATAACAATGTTATATAGGTACCGCCGAGAGGGTACACAATATTGTCCTGCACGTGAGCCATGTTTCACCGAGACCGCATCTATACGTATAAAATACGGTTCGGTAAATACCGTCTATTTACATAATATCAGTCGGAGGTAATATTAGATATATATTATTATTATTATTATTATTATTATTATTATTATTTTTATTATTATTATACGTCACGCGTGCGGTATTCGGCGCGATTTTCTGCGCGTTGTTTCCGACGGACAAGGTTAATATCGCGTACGTAACACTGTACAGGACGATCGCGTTTCAACGTAAATTATTGATATAATTGATATAACCTCCGCACCTCGTTCACGCTGTCGATTCTGGGGTACGTTCGAAAACTCGACTCGAGATAATGTCAACTTTGTGCCGTTCGAGAAAACGGGGTTAACTCTGCGACACCCGTTCGAAAATGTCACGTTTTTTTTTATTCCGGACTAGCTTGCTCTCGTCACTCCATTGAAAGTGGCGGGTAACTCTATCGATAATAATATTCTTATCGTATATAGGTACATGTAGATAACAATTAATTATTATTTATATTGAATTTATAGTGAGTATACGTATGGTATACGTGGTAGGTACCTACCACGGTTGAAATGCACCGGTTTATTGCAAATTACCAAATCGTTAACAAATATAAATAAAATGGCGGGCGTAAGGGCGCACCATAGAGTAGGTACTAACTAATACCTACAACTCTATGGGTTCACTCGTAGAAAACGGTTCTGTGTTATCATTGATCATTTTTTAATGCAATCAATAATAAATAGCTCATGAAAATACAACGAAAAAAACCAAGATTTATATTAATAAAATAATAGCCACCATTATTTTTAACCAACTAACTAACCACAACTAAGCCGGTAAGTTTTACTTAAAATTTTAATTGGAACAATATTTATTTTCCGATCAGTTACGAATCAACAACAACGAGATAAACCTCTAAAATACTTTTCAAAGATTGGTTCATAATAATTTCTTTCCCAGAGACAATGTCCGTTCAATGGTTTATAAGTTTTACTAATAATAATAAACAAATATAGTTGTTGTACATAATATGTAGGTAGGTATATGTTATCTTAATTCGTAGGTAAAGCTGAAAGTGAAAACAAAATAAATATTAAATAAATTCATGGATATAATTTATTAATTATTATGATTATATATTATTATCATTTCATCACAATTTAAAATATAGCTTAATGTACGGGAACATTTAAATCAATAAAAACATCACCCCTTACGACTGCCATTTTATTTCCTTTACGTGAAAAAATGTCAGAGTGGGGCATATAGCTGCAATAACCTGGTATATTTCAACCATGGTACCTACCCACAATTATAAAGAACTTTATTTGAGCACAGAATAGGTGAGATAATAGTATACATATAGAATGGTTATTTATCAAAAGATCTAATCATTTTTTATAAATATTAACCATCGTTCGGATTTTCGGAGTAATCTTAATTAAATCCTACTCACCTTATCAACTTCACTCTACTTTACTCTAACTATAAATATTTTAACGCACCCCGTATTATTATGGAAAAACAGTTCTTATCTTCATTTTATCTATAATAGATAATCTATATAGACAACATTTCTATTCCGTTGTTGATTATCATCTATATTCGGATAGAGTCGTTGCAGTGTAACCTGTAGTGTGCCATACACTTACAATTTGTTTGGGTGAGGGGGGTCCTTATTATATCATAATGAACCGTTTTTTTCACCGTTTTAAAGCGAATTTTAGTAAAAATGATTTATTTCCTTTTGCTCACTTACCAAAATTTAGTGGTGATGGCTAGTCATTAGATCATTTCTCCATAGATTTAATTTTGGACTTTGGAGTCACTGCTAACAAACAGTATAAACATAATATTTAAATCTAGATAAATGATTAAATTATAATGTAAAAAAATGAAAATAACAACGTTAAATAAATACCTAGAAAAGTCCACTTATTGACGGCAATACGGACAACTGGCCGTATCCGCCAAAAAAAAACTCATTTTTACCAATTTTATATTATTTTCAATAGTTAAACTTAAGCTAAACTGATCATATTCACGTGAATGGTTAAACAAAGTCATTGTTTCACATTGATCAACTTATATGTAAAAGAAATAATAATCGGCTCAAAAGTTATTAATGAAAAGACGGGGTGAAGTCAACTTTCTAATACATGTATTTTAATGGTTACGTTATTTGTGTATTTAATGTGTCGGTAGACACGCCTTGATTATAATTACAGTGTAATGATGTGATAACAGTATTTTATGCACGATCGAGTACACTAGCTATTATTTTGTTATCAAAATTACAACTTATCGTTAATGTTTAAACAGATTTATCCGCCAATATGGCTATACGTTCGTTTATATATCATATAATATTTATTTTATATTTAAAAAAATCCTAAATCTGTCTCTGCTAGTCTTGCACGATACCAAAAACATTTAAACTTTAAATCCTACAACCCGATGGTTCGATATTCGATAATTATTATGCATCAAAATTTGAAATTTCTAGAAAAAAATTGTGTCTCGGAGTTTGAGGTTAAAATTATTTTTGAAAACTACGAAATAAATAAAATTGTTTTTTTTTTTTTCGTAATACCGTAAGTTAATTTAATAATAAATTACTTATAACTAAAATGAAAATAGAAATATTCATAAACGTAAAAATCGACCGTGTTAACATGGCGTACACGTTATATAAATCGCTCTGTATAATATGTGTATCTAAATATACACATCACATACACATCAGTACATGACACATAATACGCTATACATAAACATATAAACGTCACGGATACATTGCGCCATACCTGAATGTTTTAATGACGTCCAACACGATGTCATAACAATAAAAATCAATAGGTAACGAAAATAATATGGTAAATGAATACATTATATATTATTACGATGACTCGGATAAATAAATCGAAGAGACAAGTGTTAATTAATAATAACCCATAAGAATGTATTTAAAAATTGAAATAAAAAATTTACCTAAAATATTATACTGACCTAAGTAATAAATAATTGATCTTATCAATTAACAATCCAATCATACGTGCGCGGAATAATTATAAAAGTTTAAAATAGTTTAAGATAAAGTATAAAATTTAATTTTGAATTTCGGTAAAAAAGTGACAGAGTTAAGTTGAAATTTGGTTTAAAAATAAATTTAGTCACGCAATTAGTTAAATTAAAGTTAATATTTTTATTTTTCTGGATATTTTACTCAAAAACTCATTTCATAAAATATTAGAAGATTAGTTTATCACGATCAAACAATAAGAAAAACAAAGCAGCGATGTAAAAATAAATTATAAAATAACTTACACGAAAATACCGTGTTAAATGTATATTACATTATTGTAAAAAGTATCTCATTAAGTTAAGTAGTAGATTTTAAAAACTATTTGATATAATATGATTTATAACTTGACGATTTCAATAATATATTAAAAAACAAATAAATATAAAATTTAAGTGTTGGAAACTATATCTAGGTAAATTCATCTATAAATATTAAATACAATATCTAGATTAAAATTGATTTTTCTTTATCGAGATAAAATTCAGTTCAGTTATCTTTACGACTTTACCCTTAAATCTTATTTTTATCCAGATAGCTTATAGGTTATAAAAAAAGTAGACCATATTTCTGTTATGTTATTCCAACACTGGTTAAGAAACCATACAATTATTGAAGTCTAGGTAGGTACGTTTGTTTTTCAATATTTATCAAAAATATATTATATTACAATCTTAAAATCCTAAAAATACACTAAAACTGAAAAAAAAAACTTAATGGCATCACTACGAAAAGTCTGTGTGAGTACATACCTCAGCCCAAACTTATATTGGGAGTAGTCTAACTTAATCTGGAGAGTCATCTGCAATCTCGTCAATCAGAATTTTAAGACTTAAGCAAATGTAATTTTTAAACCAGGGAATCAAAACGGATTTGTATATTATTTCTGGTTGCGGTTAAGATTTTTTTGGAGTTTAAAAACAAACTGAACATTGTCGACATTTTCCAGTTTTACGCCCATTGTCAGTCCCGGGTTATTTCCCGGTTCAAAAATACTAAGTACCGTTACAAGTGTAACCACGGTTACTAAAAATCAATAAAAATAAATTATAATTCTCGACATAACAGCATGTTCAAGATTTTTACAAATTACATTGGTCCTTTGGAACTGTTTTTTTTTTTTCAAATTTAATAGGTACTGTAACCTTTTCGTGCAAAATTGTACGCCAATCGGTTGAACAATACGGATTTATATAGATAAAACGAAATTGATATTCATTTTAATATGAATAATAGATAGATGTCAAATTATAACAAAAGTAAATTTTTATTGGAGCTGTATAGTGTATATATAATGGCTTAATATTTTTTACGCGTGTTTCCTTCCCCCTAATATTACACATCAGAAGGCCATTGTGGATAATATAATATGTTATAATGCATGTGGGTTTTACTAATATAATTGAATTAATTATCGATTTTTGACGGACTCTCGATTTCCAACTAATAGTTTTTTTGTTTTTTTCAACCAATAGGCAACGGTCGAATAATTTTCACTTCGGTTAAAACTAATATAATTTATTCGAATGATTTCATTTGGATTAAAATAATACCTAGGCAATAGTCCAACTGCACATGCATATTCTGGATCTGCAGATAGCTGTTAAAAAATCGTCAATATGACGAGACAACTTTTACCGATTTCATTTTATTTATTTAAATTCAGCGTTTTCACGATAATAAATTCTCATCTATAGACAGTATCGGTATGTGTATTGGTACACTATGTTAAGTACAATGTATAATATATTTTGTAACTACCACTTTTCTTGAAATTTACTTTTACTCGAATTGAAGAAATCATTGCCAGTGTTCCGAGCTTGTAAAATATGGCATAATAATCAACGATGTAAATATAAAATCAAGGCTGAACTAACTTGGAGTTTTGTATATGAAAAAAAAAAACATCAACGACTTCCCCAGCCTCGAATAAAATACATTTTAAATTTCATTTGAGTATAGAATAACCGAGTGCAGTAATATTATATTATGTATCGATTCGGTCCGTTTTTCTTTTTACTCGATTTACTTGACATAACCTATTTTTTTTTTTTTTTTTTTTTTTTTTTAATAAATTTTAACTGGGTATATGGTAATATTGGTATAAACTGCTGAGAATTTCATTCACGGGTTTGAATTTCAATAATATTACGTACATTATATTATCTACCTTATACAAATATAGGACTCCACTTGCGACATATACGTACCTATATGTACCTAGTAATAATATAGTACACGATAAATGATCGGACGAAAAATAAAAAAACAAATTGATAAAAATAATCTGTTAAAACGTTCACACCACTGTTGTCTTCCGCTTTGGCCTGCGACATCGTAGTGTGACCTTCAACGGCGTCGTAAAACAAGCGAAATAAAACGACTATGTCGGTTATAATTATTATTTTTTTTATTATTATTGAGTAGGTATACGTGTCGTCGGTAAAATATATACTTTTCTCCGACACAAACCAATTAACGTATATAGGTAATACATATAATATAAAAATATATACGTACACGGAAATTAGACACAGTACGTATTTCGTACAAATCTAAAAGAAAACAAGATTTTTTTTTTAAACCAGAAATTGATTTTATATGCGATTTTACAACGATGAATTGAAAAAATTGATAACAAATAAATTGTAATAGTGGGAGATAAGCAGTTGATCGAAAGATGATACGGGAGTGCGTTCGAAAACTCAACTCCAATTAAATATTGTCAACCATAATTAACTGCGTGTCGTTCGAGAAATCAGAGTTAACTCTACGACCACAGTTCGAAAACGTCATGTTATTCACTCCGAGTTAACTCTAGTTACCCGAAAGGAATAGGTAGGTTATTCGTTACTCTAATGATAATAATTCTTATCATATATAAATAACAAGTTATTTTCATTTACATTGAATATAAAGTACGTATAATAATAGTACGATTATAAAGAATTTTATTTAAGCATAGGTAGACTTTTAGAGAGATTTTAGAATTTATTCAGTCGTGTCGTGACTCGTTGGTTCCTTATCAAAAGACCTTATCATTTATTATAAATATTAACCATCGTTCGGATTTTCGGAGTAATCTTAATTATACTCTACTCTGCTCTTATCTACTTTACTCTAACTACGAATATTCGAACGCACCCAGGGAGGATTGGGATAGTTCTTCGATACCTAACTGATAATATGAAAATCATATGATCATAATTGGCTCCCATACCAACCTATATTTTTTTCAAAAATTGATGTTGGGAAATTTGATATTATTGTAATTATTACTTATGAGTTATTTTACGTTTAAAATGTTTTTGAAAATTTTTTAATTTATTGTGGAAATATCAAATCAGATGAATATAATTATTATATAATATTATGACAAACATTATATTACTATATGATAACAGAACATTATAGAAAAAAATATATTATATTATAATAATTAAAAACACTACGTTTTAAAGGTAGAATTTCGTAATAATCAAAAATATTATAGTGGTGGTTGTGGAAACAATTATTAAACATGTAATAATAATAATATTTTTATATAACAATATTATTGATTTTCTTTAAACAAGATTAAATTTAAATTTATTGAAAATATGAAGCTCAAAAAAATGACGTGTTACATTCATATATAATGTTTCTTGCCAATATTGTATGTACTATGAGATATTTTTATTTATCATTGTTGATTATACTGAATTATATAAAATATATTGGATCTTTTTATGTGTCGGAGAACTCCTCGATCTCCTGATACGGGATATACGACTAATTAGAATCCGAAAAAGAAAAAGTATTGCCAACCATTGCTCACAAATATCTTTACACTTGAAATATAAATTGATAACTCAAAATATTACAATAACGATTAACGTATTTACGCATTTAAAAAAAAAAAAATTCATTGTGTATTTTATTTATTTAATCATTAATATTAATTTATAGTGAATAAGAAGGACTTCTTTCGATTGAAGCAATATAAAACACATGTTTTTAAATATAATACTTAAAGGAATGTTGTATCTCATATAAGAGTTAGCAATGTTAGCATAATTGCAAACTATTTTTTAAATGTTTAGTGCATAGGTATATATCCCAACTTTGGTTATAAGCAATAATTTATTTGTTTTAATTTTAGTAATTTTATAATAGAAATAATTTTAGGTAAACCTATAATGATAATAATTGATAAATAATTATAATTTATGATTATAACAATAAATTCTCTTCCATTTTTTTTGTTCATACAAATGTTTTCACGCTCTATGTTTCTATTATATATATTATTACCAGTGAAAAAAATAAAAACTATTTTCCATATAATTTTTGGAAACACCAAGTTGGCATCAGTTTCAACGCGCTCATTTTTCAGACTATTATACTGTAATCAGTTTCGATCAACTGCATCTCCGACCATGTAATTAATAAAACACAAAAAAGTTATTAACGTTTTAATTGTCATAACGTCAAACATTAAAATCTTGATAACGATTTAATTGTCATAGGTAATGTTAAACGATATCAATACTACGGCTTAGGCCAAGAAGCGCCAATATTGCTTTTTAGTTTTTACTCATTTCGGAGAACTTTCGAACTTATTTGCAATTAAAAACTTTGTAAATATTAAATTTTTCAACATACAATCAACTCTCAAAAATTTAATTTAAATTTTGTAAACAAAAAAGTGACATTGGATTCTTTTGACCCAATCCACATAATTAGATTGAGTTTATTTTACAGATAAACAAAACCGAATAAACTCGGACACTAATATTTATTACCAATTCTCACAGTAAAAAATATTATAATTTTTTTTTATGAAACGGGAGTGACAGATAAAATTTAAAGCATACATAAATACATAAATAAAATGACATAATATCGATTAGTCAAAAGGTCAAACAAACAAAGTCATCGAAATAAAGCGAAAAAATCAAATATTTACATACAAATTATGTATTTATACCAAAATATGTAAAAATATGTAAAAATATGTATAATTAAATAAGTACCAAATTAATCAAAAATGCATGAAATGTGTTTATATCTTACTAAAATTTGATTATTAATGTTAGATGAAAAATTGTATATAGAATAAAATCTGTTCCCTAGTGGTAAGCACATGGAGCATAAGTACACAAGCATAAGTATATGGAAATACAATTATAAACGTGTTTTATTACCATTAAAGTTATTGAATGACGTTCTCTTAAAATATAAAATATTATATAAGCTTTTTTAAGACAATTTTCGAGTTGTTCTAATAAATCTAGCGACATTCTATCTATAATGTAATATATAATATGCTATATGGAATCATACGAACAATGAGCCGGCGCTGGTACGTTTTCTTATTCCGGAATTCCGGAAAACTGAATGATAGCGAATTCTAAAAATTTCTAAACAAAATTTCAATACCCATTTGGAGTCATTCGGACAACGTTCCGGTGCTGCGTTAAAGGTTGGCACAGGCATATTGGTTCGTGGGGTCCTCGGTTTGGACACGTCTTAGCAAGGCTGGGCATTAACGAGTTAAAAGTTAAAATTAAATTAAAAAGTTAAGTTAATTTTAATTAAGTTACTTAAAGCGTTACTTTTTTTTTCAAGTTAACTTTTAACTAATACTTTTTTACTTTTTTTTTTTAAATTGAACGTGGTAACTTCAAGTTAACTTTAAACAAAAGTATTTAAATTAAGTTAAATGTTGCCCGAAGAACAATGCAAATTTTTGAATGAGAATTTTACTTTTTGGTACTTCTACGCGATTTTAGTAAGTACCTACAACAGCGTGTACGTAATCGATAAGAATCGATTCACCACCCACGCACACGCCGCGACGTTGGCCGTTCGGAAAATTACAATGAAAAATAACTTTAATACAGAATACATCTAATACCTATCTAATATGCACTAAAATACAGGTATCTACAATGGCGTATTATCAATGATTTTCAAGGTAATAAATATTACATAATAATAATGTTTTAAAATAGTTAATATACTGAGTATACATTTTCACGGAATAACTTTTTATTTTGACAGAAAAAGTTGTTCTATTTCTGACAAAAAATTTGAAATGACTTTGTTGTTAAAATATAATGAATATGTCCAATAAAACATCAATTACATTTGTTCTTTATAATTCAATTAATATTAGATATACACACAATACACATATATCTTATTCACATAGACACGAGATTTATCTCATTTATATGTTACCTGAATAATATACTTATTTATTTATTTATTTAAAAAAATATTTGGTAACTTTCAACCATAATTATATTTAGGTATATATAATTTTATTATATATTATTATTATTATTATTATTATTATTATTATTATTATTATTATTATTATTATTAAACTATTTTATTGTTTTTGTCATTTTTAGCAACACTGAAGGTGCGAAACTGATAAACATTACACAGTTGCATAAATAATATTTCATAGATACCAAGTTTTGAAAAGACTACTCATTTCTATATAAAATATAATATAACCATTTCCAATTTATAGTCATTTGTACCTATATCCTAATTTTTTTAGTAACAAGTCTTTTAATTTTTGTATGAAAGATGGCTTAAAGGTTACACAAAAGTCTAAAACTTTTAAAGACATTTATTAAAGGTTTAACATTTGTTTTATTTTTATCTAAAAATGTAATACAAAAAATAATGGTTTTATTTACAGTTAATTTTCCATGTTGATCCGAGCCCAGTCTTTTTAACTACATGGAGACTGGTATTTATGTCTACCCAGTATAGAAAATATATTTAAGTGACGGATACTACATATTTTATATCAACATTAGTGTGAATCAAACAATAATGTAAGTATCTTGGCAATTAGGTGTTGTTTTCTGTTTTATATATGAGTTTTACAATAACGTGTTGTATTTTTATTTTTGTATGTATACACTTTTTCAGACAAAAGGAGTCCCCAGTAGTTTTCTTGAGCGTAATGAAAAACTATCCTTTTTTACCATATATAAGTATATCGACTTTTTTTCTAATTAGGAAATTTAAACTTTCAATTAAGTTAAGTTACTTTTTTTTTCAAAGTTAACTTTTAACTTTAAAAGTTGACGAAAAACCTATGAGTAACTTTTAACTTAACCTAACTTATATTATTTTTAATTAACTTAATTTAATAAGTTAAAAAATATAGTTAATTTGCCCAGCCTTGCATCTTAATATATATATATATATATTAGTATATCAAGGAAATGGTGTAAATTCATAGTTTTATTATCAAATATTATAATATATTCCCATAATACTATTCTCTGTATATTTAATATGGATCCAATGTGTAAAATCACGTTAATTAAATATTAATCCAGCATAGACGAATCCAATTTCCTGTCGACTCCACGTGTATTCGATATTATAAATTATAACGTACCTAGACGTAAAATCTACTATTTATTCATTATTTAAATGTTATGCAAACGAAAATTTAAATGTAAATAACATTACAAAAATAGAATACACTCTTAACACACATCTAATATTATCCACTGTTGATTTTAATTTGCGGTATATTCCATTCAGTTCATCTGCGCCCTTGGTGACCGTTGCGTTTTTAAATTTGTAGGGGTTATAAAGCACAGGTGCCATCAAATGTATTTTTTTTTTTGAAGTTAACTCTACAAAATACTCCCCGCAAAATACCGATCGTTAAAATACTGTCCATGATAATATAAAAGTCGCACATTGTAAGCATATCACACATTGTTCAATTAATATTTTTGAATCCCTGATCTGGTCAGACGCGTGACGTCACCCGAGGGCACAAATGAACTATACCTAATCAACCGATTTTTGAACTTAAGAAATTTATTTGGTTTTTGTTTTTAAATTTCTCCCGATTTTAAGAAAAATATAGCCGGATAATCGGAAGAAAAGGTTGCGTTCATTATACTGCTCTCCGTGGTCAACTCCATTCGCTCACTCATTTCGAAAATTAAATCCAAAATATCCTCCGGTTTATTATGAAACACCTTGTAAAAAAAAAAAAAAAACGACCACAATACGGTATGAGAAAATAGTTCCACGCCAATCACAAAAATAAATGAGAGGTTTCCAAAAAATACTATAGGTACGTAATAAAATAATATATACTTACGTTTATAAATATGCGTTAAGAGGACGCTATACCTATACGTATACACAGATGATTTTCAGCGATAAAAATATGTTTGTGCAATACTGTTAAAACGGATTCTTAAAGTGATTTTAGAGTTAAAATATCTATTATGGAATTGATACAGGACAAAACTGTGGAATGCACCTCATTTAGGATTTTTAATTTATCGATTTAAAAAAGTACGAAAAAATTATCTTTTTAAAACTACAATAACTTTTTTTTAATTCATTAATTAAAAAACCGAAATAAATTTCACTCAAAAATGTAGTTCTTTATTGATTTGATAATAGTTGTTTTTACTTTAAAATTATTTTAAAAACCTTTTGCGTAAATAAATTTCAAAAATATATTGTGATTAGACAATAATAACAAGTGAGAGAGACACTGCAGGATCAATTATAAATTACTCTAAAATTTTTATATTTCTAAAAATGTGTTAAAAATTGCTTATACACAACCCCTTAAAAAAAGCGTGATACCCACATATTTTGTCGTAGTCGTCCAACGATAATATAGGCAATTTACGTTCAACATTTTATGATAGCTTTGTCATTTATATTACCTAGGTAAATTATTCATTTTGTCCTATTACCAAATATATAGACGAGATCATTATCTATACTGTAGCGTCGTCATTTTTCACACATTTAAATTTTATAATAAGATATAACTATTAAATTCCAATGATTTATATAGATATATTTCTCTTCAAAATTTAAATTTCGGAAAAAAACAATGGTACATCATAGATATAATCTCGTATATATATTATAAATTATAAAAGGACATTTTAGTTTAATATTATAAATTAAAAAGTTTTGATAAAAATATTAAACACACATTTAAACAATATTATTACCTACTTGGTTTGGTTAAACAGAAATGGCAATTGCTGGTAATACGTTATTTTAATTTAATCTTAATCTTGTGAATAATTGTATGTTAATTATAGCACAGATGATATGAAATTAGATAGCTCAATCGCCCCGAAAACAATAGATCGACGAATAATGTTTTCTGATAGGCTCCTCAGTTATCAGCGTAACTACATAGATACAACCATATCAATTATTTTTATAATATAAAATATTATTATTATAATATTTAATGTTTTTATAATAAATAATAATATGGTGATACGGCGATTATTTACAGGGCTACATGGCACTGCCCACATTTTTTGTGTAAAGTAAATGAGTGACTTTGAATGTTGAAAATAACAGCTGTTGATAAATTTTGATAACAGATATTATACTGTAATCACTGTAATCAGTGATTTGAAGATGCTTGCATTAATTGATATATACCTATATATAATATATAGCGGAATTAACGTTACTAACTTCATGGTGGGTTCTTAGTTTTCGTTCGACGATAACTTCATGACCGGTCTCAGTTTTTTGTAAACAAACTGTTATCACCTTAAATGATATTTTTATAATGTTCTATGATTATTCACCACTAGAGCGTTACCATTTTTGTATTGTTTTAATTATTTTCTATGATTTTTATATGTCCCTTGTTCCACTCGATCTCATCCCCTCCATACAATGCATAACCCCTTGCAACGTAACACAACGTCATCGCCGGTTTAAGGCGCGCTCTTGATCTACGTCAACCGACCCGTCAACATGTCTTCCGACTATCGCGTCTGACTTCTTTTCCGCAAGCGATTGCACCACTCGTTTTTCCCAACTTAGACCTTTTCTTTTTGTATTATTAATTAATTGTTATTATGTCGTGTATAATAAAACAGTTTTACGCACCCTGCTCTATACAAACAAATTCTCCTTTATTTAATTTACAGTTTTCTTTAACCTCCTTCCGAAGGAGATTTATATTTGGGTATTCCGGTCGTACGTATAGCTCGGACATCTCTTCAAAATAATAAAACAACACAGGTTTCAGTTTGACAGCTTGACGGGAATAAAGTTTAAATTTATAGTATACCTGTGGTCACATTGATTCCTGTAAAGTTATCAGAGTTATCAGTGGACAAATGATGTTAACGTTTTTTGTTTACATCGCGAGTGGGCTATCTGTATTCATATAATCTGTGAATATAGTATTTTACTATATATTATAGTATTATACTAATACTCGCTTTTTCAACTTTTTTTTTTTTTTGTATAGACAATTATATTCAAATATGTTTTAAATGTAATTTAAAAATAGTCCTGTACCAGTACCATTTTTTGATTGTAGTGTCATCCGGGTTTTTATTGAAAAATATTCTTATTTAGATTGAAAATAAATGACTCCATTGATTTTAGAGCCAAAACACCTAACCATTATCAAAAATCAAAATAAAATATAACAATATTTCCGAATGCACTTTGAAGCTATTTTTCATTACTCTAATTAATATGACGTAAAACATATTGCTTACACGTGAACTATCTTTTATATCATATTTAAAAAACTATAACTCTTTCGAAAATTAATCTTTCGAAAAAAAATTCCAAGGTACCCTCGTAAATGTCGTTTTCTTTAATTTGTTATAGGTGATTTGTGGCTAAATTCATTTAGATAAAAATTATTTTCAATCTAAGTGAGCGTGTTTTATAGTACCAAAAATCACCTGTGTAGCGTCTTATTAATAGAGACTTCAACACCGACATAAAACTCGACCTAAAAGCGGAATAAAACTGTGAAGCTTTGAAAAGTTGGATTGCAATTATGTACTGTTACAAATATTTCAAAAACAAGTATCACATAGTCATGCGATCGTGGCCGGCCAATGAACACGTATCCATACCTATTCTACTTATATTTTACTTTTACGAGTTTTACGACAATAATAGTAATAATTAAATTAATTAATAATTAAATTACATTTTCTCACATTCTGAACTCTAGTCAATTCTAAGAAATGTATATTGCCGATGTTATGTTAATGTTGTTTATAGCCAAAAAATAGTCCAATGATATAAGGAAAAATATTAGAAATAATTTTCCGAAAGCTGAATCTTATACCTTACTAATGAACATCATATCCTAAATGTCATGACGCCTATCCCTTGTACCTGTCCAAACCTTTCAAAAATATTGATTTTATTATCATGGTTGGCAAAAATCTGCGACCAAATTTGTGTTATCAATATTATACCTAAAAAGCCTAAAACATTTTCTATAATAGCTAATATTATACTATAATACACGATAAATTACACTCAATCTGTGGTGACAACAAGAGTATTATCTGTTAGTGTATTTTTGACATATTCCGTGGTAATATTCATTCTTTATTCCTCGCAATAATAGAGTAATTTTTTGCTTATTAATAATAAATATAATTATAAATTAATTATTTATTATATTATAATAATAAATAATAAGTTATTATCATATGCTGTCTGTGGATTTAGAGGCTTTATGAGTTCATGACCCGTGGAGCAGACAATATAGTCAGTATTATCAAAATTAATATACAGTTAACAGAATGACCAACCCGGAACCACGTGGAAATTCCTAATCACAAATATTACAATAAAATTTGCAATAATGTTAACACAAAATGTAAATAATATGAATAGTTTGAATAAATTATAATATAAATTAATTGTATTGGGAAATCTGGAATTCCTATTCACTTATATAAAACAGAAATAATTGCATTTTACGTTGATGTGTATAAATTATAAGTTGATATTTGGATATTTTTAAGCATTCTATAACAATAAATAAACAAGTATATAATACAAAAATTAACGAGATATTAAATGGGAAAAGACACTAAAATGTATTTATTTTTAAAAACCATAGGGAGGAGTGCGATCGCCCTTAATTGTCACTGAATATAATATTACATTTGTAGGTACGCACTCCTGCTCCAAACACGTCCATATTAACGTATTATAATATCCTGTTTTTTTGCATATTTTAAACACTAAGTAGGTTTACCATGTTGCATATATTGTATTCTATGATAATATAGTATAATTGGATAACTGGATGACATTGGCTTAAAAAAATATTACACAAACTTAAAACATACGTATAGTAATTGGTAATGTGATTTTCAAAGTAAAATAGAAAGGTATGAACGAATTTTAACAAATATTTTTAGAAATATTTTATGATTATAATTTTAAAATAAAACCGGCAGATATTATAAAATATATATTATGATCTATACCCCGGTCTAAACTATAGACCGTAGAGTGATTACCAACATTTTATACTCCACGCTCTCTTTTTACAACAGTCAGGTGGTCATTCCCTCTTTGCATTTTTAACTAAAAGAATGTGTACATTTTTAATTGAAATGTATCAAAATGATCACAATTCCAAAATAACATTTACCTAAAAATTCTTTAATTGAATGCACAGAAGTGTATAACATTACCCAAGTATTAAATTAATGAATAAATCACCTTAAATTACGGTTTAGTTAAATATTAACCCAAAAGCCTTCAATATTAAAACTGCACAAGCAATTATTTCTATTTGTCGGCAAATTAAATTGAAAAAAAAATATATTAACTTAAATCAGTTAAAAAAAAAATAGGAGTTTTTTGCTCTGTTAGAATTAGTAGGATTCGATTATTTAAACATTTTCGATAAAGCATAGCTAATAAATTTTTCCATATTTTTATTATTGGAATATTAAAAATAAAAAATAGTCTTAAAATTTAGTGTTGTTATATTTATGTAGATGATAACCGCTTTTTTCTTATCTAATTTCATATATTACCCAGCATACCCATATACAAATTGCTATGCTATTTTACGGTATATATATATATATATATATATATATTGAGGACCACTGAGGTAGAAACAGGATGTGGTATACGTCATACGATATGTATATACGGTAACTTATAATATAATATGTAATACAGGTATTCGGCTTTTCTTTTTTTTTTTCTTTGCAAGCAAAAATATTTGTTAAAACGAGTTTATATAATATAATATTAAGACGTTGTTTTTTCTGTATGCCTCGGCGTTTCGCGGATTGCAACAATTCACGCACAGTAAGATAAAACGCGACTCGTTCAGACGAGTCTGCACGACATCGTCGTCGTGTCAGCTGTCACGTCCTTGCCTCCGTTCAAAATCAAGGCTGGGCAAATTACTTACAAGCGTTATTATTACTATTATTATTATTATTATTTATTTTTTTTTTTTATATATATATATATATAAATTAGTTTAAGTAAAGTTGGTTAAAAATAAATAATAAAAAAAAATAAATTAAAAGTTAAAAGTTAATTTTTAGCATTGTTAATAGAAAATTCCAAAATTACAGTTAATATTGTGATTTCACTATTTATTTTACACGAGTTTTTTACTCGCAGTTGAGTCATATAATAGGTAATAATTATTTGTTGATTTTCCGTAATAAAGTTTTCTCGAAATTTCGGCATACATTATTATGAAATATTGTAGACAAAAACACATAATTCAGTGTACGGGTAGTGTAAACAGTGTCGGCGCCAGGGGGTGATTGGAATTTCGCTCATGCATTAGGTTCCGCAAAATTTTAGAAATTAGATGATTTCTTAAGAAATTCTTGAAAAAGTTAACAAGAATTTTTTTTTTCCTAATTTCTCCTTTTTGGAATCGATTTACTTTTTGGGCCACACGGAAATAGTGAAAGGCCTATTTTTTTTTTTTACTTGTTTTTGTGGGGCCCTGCAAAATATAACTTGCACCAGGTCCAGAAAATGCTCGCACCGACACTCAGTATAATACTTAACAAATGTATTCGTAGTTATAAAGTAACTTATAACTTATAAAGTAACATTAAGGCGGCTCTGTGTGCTAATTTGAAAGGGGTCTTGTGTATGGTTAATGTATTTCGTTATTGGCGAAACGCGATTCTGACATTGGTGACGTCAAAAACGTCGAATTCGGGGTGATAGAACTATGGCGCAAGAAATGTATAGTGATAACGGCAGGGTCGCATTTTCGGAAATGAGATTTTTCTTCCCAACGTCGAAAGCCCAAAGGTAAGTCGGGAACGCGGACGAACGGAAAACTGAAAAATCTTAAAATGACCGAAGAGAAAGACCGAGGAAAGAAGCACATAGCCGGTAGGAGCGAAAATTGACAGGGGATTAAATAAATAGTATGAGAGGCTTTTTTCATGGAAAAAAGTTAGCATTATATATATAATATACCTAATCTAAAAAAAAATTTTAAATAGATTGGTAACAATGATAATAGTGACAATTAAAAGGTAGTTTGTTTTTACGATTAAGACGATTAATTTTAATGGATCGTATATAGGCGCAATTTTAAAAAAAATATGAATATATCACATGTACCTGTATGTATATGTGTGTAAATTAATATTAGTGTATGTAAACGAGATGATAACCTAACGAGATGAAATTCTTCATAATTTGACTCAAAAGTGTACATAATTTGTTTGTTGTAGCAATTTGGATTTAGAAAACAGATTTGAGTTTATTAACAAATTAACTTGTAATCTACTTTTCCTCTTTTTTTCAAATTTTATATCTGATATTTTAATATTTAGTAATTTTAAAATTTTAAAAACGATTTTAAAGAATGAATAAGAAAAATATCTTAATAGCAAATATACGATCAAAATTAGAGTTATTAATAAATTTCAATCTGTTTTCAAAACCTTTATTTTTAAAATCTGAAGATTATTTAGATTAAAATCCTTTCTTGTAATACTTAAAGCTTTTTGGAATTATGAAATTGAATATAATAGAATAAAACGTAAGCCCTTGTCTAACTCCTTTTCTTAATTTAGCTTCTTCTTCGCTTTCTTCCACTTTTATAATAACCACTTCCTCTCGGTATAAAGTATGCAAACCGTTATTTTATCTAATTCCTTAAAAACGTTATTTTATTTATTCCCACTTTTTTCATCATCTTGAATATCACCTTCCAATCTACATTATCAAATGCTTTCTCTATATACATAAAACTCATGAATATTGGTTTCTTCTTCCTGACTCATTTTTGAATAATTATTCTTAATGCCAATATAACTTTACGCGTTCCAGAGAATTTTTCCTAATACCAAATTGGTCATACAATATTTATAAATATTAGAAGTAACGTCAATCATTACTATTTTCCATATTGAGTGAATAAGCGATGAAAGTCGAAACGTATTACTTTTGGATTTAAATATCAAAAAGTAAATCTAGTTATATTTTTCATCTGTAATTACTTTAACTAGCAACGGTAATTTACCCAATACTGCTCATTATAGATAATGCATGTGTACGATAAAATATTATTCTACCATAATTAGACGATTTGATAAACAAAATATTTTGAAAAATACCTGAAAGTATAATTTATCTGTTCTGAGTGGGTAACACTATTTTATGAAAAAAATCATCATAACTTTACGTCGACTACGTCAGTACCGGTTTGTAAACAGTAACTGTAATTTATAATAAGTTGTTTAGTTAGTAAATATCTTAAAAATAACTCGTAAGAGGACGCTACCGATGATTTTCAGCGATGAAAATGTTTACTCAAAGCTGTTTAAACGGATTTAAACTAAATACATTTTAGAGTTAAAATACAAATTATCAAATCGATAGACACAATTTTGGAATGAACCTAACTTGGGAATTTCAATTTATTATTTCAAAAAAAAGTTTTTAATGTTTAAAAAGAAAAAATAGAACTTTTTAAAACTACAACAACTTTTTTTTTAATAAATAAATTAAAAAAACCGAAATGAAATTCATTCCAAAATGTTGTCCTCTATTCATTCGATTCAAGTGTTTTTACTCTAAAATTTTTTTTAAAACTATCACTTCAACACATTCGAGTAAATATGGTTTTTTAATACATATCGTATAATTACCCTGTGGAGGGGGCTAGGAATACCTCCAAGGTTTCCTCATGCCTGTCGTAGAAGTCGACTAATTGAGGTTGCGTCAGGTCGACAGCCGGCATAAAACTTGTAAAAAAGTAAGAGAAGTCTTAATAAGAATATAGGCGAGATTTTCCATCTCAGATGTTCGCGGGGAAAACAAAATTGTGTACTTGGGTGTGGAGATAGCCTAAGGGACCAAGTGACCAGTACCAGCCTGACAGCGGCTGCGGTAGCCGTTCCATCAGTTATATGTGCGGGTCTACCCAA
>JAIPRL010007965.1:0-21718 GCA_025469235.1 Pemphigus obesinymphae | reverse complement strand
GTGATATAGAATACCAATATGTTCTATGGTGGTGGTTAACATCTTAAATCGCTACGAGCGCTAGTAGTAGAATTTCACAGCTGATTCAGAGAGACGGTTTGTTCGTCAATGTAAATTGTGGAGTAATTATATAGCTCGTTGTTCAACCTGTCTATCTTTAATCGTGGTATATATACACATTATTCCGTATTGTTTCGCATAGTCCACGTGCATGTCGTACGATTCGTATATCGCTCCGGCTCGCGGAATTATTACCGAATTCCCCATCCTACCTATGTTTTTGTGTTTTTATCGTATAGTTATATGACGTATAGTGATTGTCAACGTGGCACCACCGAGCGCCACGTTCGTTACTCGATTACCTACCGCGGCGCAAATGAATAATTATAATAATAGCTGGTACCTATTTCAACCGTGCTATTGCCTACGTACTTATATATTCAAACTCCGATTACCTTCTGGTGTTTTCATAACGATGGAAAACAATGTCTACTCTCAACATCACTATTTTGAAAATGCATTACTATACAACGTAAATATTATAAATAATAATTGTTAATGTTTAAATCGATGTCCATAACTTATGTTTATAAGTAATTTGCTACAATTTTACTTCAGGAGGGGGGGGAGGGGTAGCGACCGCCCCGTCGAATGATATCGGATATGATTTATTAAAATTATACGCGCACTATTAAACAATAATTAACAAGTAAATATTACACTGCAGGCAAGAATACATAAGACAATATATTGTGGCCAACGAGAAGCGCGGCTTGCACGGCGCCCATCCAAATGCATCGGAACACGACCAACGGGCAAAACCGTAGACAAATATATAATATTATAGACTATAGTAGAGCTGGGTGTGTCGGGTGTCGGGAAATAAATAGTCCGCTCCGTGTCTTCAAGAGGGACCCGATGAATTTTTGTCGTGCCAGCAAATAGACGTAAGACATAAGAACAATAATATAAATGATAATGTGTGTTTCGTTTCAGTCGGGGCGAGTGTATTCGCACAGTGTGTCCTGCGAAACTTTCCGGTTTCGGCCGCAGTCAGCTGCGACAATATTCCAAAGTACAATAAGCACCCTCGCGTGGGCGGCGGGCTTTATGCGTATTCGGCGGCGAGCAGCTGCCGCGCCGATCCGGTCACACGCGCGCCGGCACGTTACAAATTTTCCCGTCCGACACGTGTGTTTTATATGCCGCGCACACGCCGCTCACGTCAAATGAGCGACGAACACACATTATATACGTATAATATGGTGGATTTAACGATCTTAACCCGTTTTTAGTCGTTCTCTGGTATTACGCCCGGGCAACCGTTGTCGGCCGTGATGACACCGTCAATATCGTACCAATATCAACGTTTTGAATTTTATTCAGTACCCAAATCGGGGGGGGGGGGAAACACATTTATAAGTTCAATGTATAATATTTGTATTCGTTTATTTATTTATTCGAGTCCAAATTCATTTACAAAATTATAATATAACGATGATTACAGACGGTACAGCTTAAACGTTAATAGGTATCTAATATAAGTGTGTACAATGAATAACATTAAAGTCGCTAACTTTACAATTTCAATTATTAACATTTTACAGTAAAGTTTCACGTTATACAAATTAAGTTCGAAATTCCTATTAAGAATACAAAAACAAAACACTACCATTAGTCGATACATGTGAATTATTTATCACTAGTGAACGTATATATTAGCAACAGATCGTATTCGATTAATAGGAGAACAGTAAAAATATTTTTTTTATATAACTGTGGGAGATATATAAGCGGTTTTTATCTCGTGCATTATAAAGATTTGTTTTAACATTTATGTTACACTCGGAAGTCAATCTCATTTTCTTAAAGTTTTTTTTTTTCAGAAACATGGCACAAGAATTATATCTTCTATCTTTCAAAGTTTTTAAATTTAATAATTGGAAAATATTCTCTTAATCGGAATGAGGTTGTCTGCTAAAATTGCATTTATATGATATATAGCCAAGAATTTTGTTTTGAAGGCATTCAATTTGGTTGCCAGGACTTTGAGTATTGATTTCCCAAATAAGACTAGCGTACTCCAGACGAGAGAGGAATAAAGGCATTTGAATATGATAGGATCATTACACTTGTAACAGTTCCGTTTAATTTTACCAAAAACCGAAAGAGCTTTTTTAGTAATTTCTAATACATGTAAGTTAAATAAAAGTATAGAATCAAAAATGATACCAAGACCTTTGATCTGAAAAGTTCGATATAAAGCATAATTAGCTAAATTATAGTTAATTGTTATTTGATTACGTTTTTTTGGAGAAATAAATAGTGTTACATCTAATAATGTTAAGGGTCATTCCGTTAGAGTTGCACCAATCATAAATATTATTTAAATCGATTTTTAATAGTTCCGCATGTTCTATGCCATTAATTAATTTGAAAATTTTCTATCATCAGCAAAAAGTAAAATGTTAGAATAATTTAAAGTAAATACAATATCATTAATAAATAAGTTGAAAAGAAAAGGAGAAAACAAAGATAGAAGTGGATCAGCAAAGCCAATTTTTGAGAGTTTTAAGATTAAACGAGAGTGATTTATTCTGTCAAACGCCTTTTCAAAATCGATATAAATAACATCTGTTTATTTATTTAAGGAAAAATAATTTAAAAGAAATTGTTTGAAAGTGCTTAAATTTGTTCTTATAGATTTTTTATTATTTATTATTTATTGAAACCATGCTGTTGAGGTGTTAAGACATTTTTAAAAAGAAGAAAAAGTTTGGAATTAATAATTTTGGAGAATATTTTAGGTAGGATTGAAATTTTTGATATCGGACGATAATTAGTAACTTGAAATCTATCACCTTTTTTAAAAATTGGGCTGATGTAAGTATTTTTCTACACAGATGGGAAACATCCGGTTTTTAAACAAGTGTTAAAAGATAGGTGATAGGAGGAGAGAGGATAAATCTACAAGTGTATAGAAATAAAGAAGATATACTGTCAGGTCCAATGCAGTTATTGGTAATAAGATTTTCCAGTTCATTAAAGACATCTAGTAGGTTTATGGAACAATTATTAATAATTTCAAAGGATTACATAACAGGACTGGAGAAAGGTGGTAAATTAACTTTTTTGTTAGTTGATACAAAATAGCGACTAAATAAATCGACAATACTATGACCATCTTTTGTTACTTCATGATTGAAGGAAGGAATTCGGAAGACCAGCAGAACCTTTTAAATACTTAATAAATGTGCAAAATTGCTTTGGATTAGATTTAAAATAATAATGGATCTTACTTAAATAGAAAACATAATCATGTATACTATGTAATTTACATTGAGCTCGAATGGATGAACAATTTAAGTAATCAGTATTAAAGTTAGATAATTTAAAGATGACATGATAGAGTTTTTTTTAATTTAATTAAATTTCTTAACTCTTTAAAGAACCAAATGGGAAATTTAGAACTAAAACTTTTTTGGAATAAAATTATCTATAGTAAAATATAAGATAGAATAAAATTCTTGTAACAATTCAAATATATCACTACTTTTTTATAACATGGTATAGGCGTAATTTGGCAATTTTATTCCTCAACTCCTTCCCAAAAAATATTCCGACTATGCACAACATAAAAATATATCTTATATTGTATTATCTCTATAATCATAATTAGAAAACTATAAATATATATGATACTAATATTCACTGATAAAACTTTAAAATATTATTTTTATACTCTTTTAATAACGAAATATTCTCTACCAAACAATCTAAATCAGGAGCATTTGAGTATAGTTTTCCCCAAAGCTTGAGAAATCGCTTTGAAATATAGAAAATAAGCAATAATAACAAAAATTGTCAAGATACAAATGGTGGAAGTTGATGTTGATTCTATATTCTCTTCATCGATAGTGTATTATTATATTATTTTAAATTCGAGACTAAAGATAAATCATTGCACTCAAAAGACCATTCTGAGCGAAGCTCGGTATAAATAAATATTCAAAAAATTTAATTATGACATCTTTTATTTTGTTATTTCCCCTACATTTATAAAATAGTTCTGTTAAAAAAAAAGTCGTTTTTCCTTACGCTTATGTAATTATAACTGGAAAAATCGAAAAAATAATTTCTTCAAAGTACCAACTAGAATCAACTTGTTATCAAAAACTTTTTTATTCCAAAACACCTCAACACAAAAAAATGTTTACAGACATAAAAAAAAATCTTAAAATTAAAAATTCCTTGTTTTGCCCAGAGTCTAAAAGGTCGTTTGCGAAAATATATTTTCCCCACAAATCGAGAAATGTGCATAAAATATACCATAAACATCAAAATATTTTCTAATCTCTAAAATATACATTATACTCCAATATGTGAAATACATTTTTCCATGAATTCTGTGATCGGTAAATCGTCCATATTTTTATCCTCGTCAAACAGCATAGTCAGTTAAAATATGTAAAGCCCTAAAAATTCGCTCTTTAATCATAATATATGTTATATAATATATAACATAATATCTTGAAATTCTATACAAACATCAAATGTGTGTATATTGTATAACAAATATATAAATGAAAAAATTTGAAATTAGGAAGTATAGGTATACAAAATAAGCAATTAGACTGCAAACATTTTATAAAATTAATTCAATAAAAAAATATAATTTTTAACTTAAGATAATTTCAAAACTTATTAATAAATTATAGATTCTGAGTAGAGAGACAAATCTTTTGGTTTTATAATAATGTATGTAGAGGAAATTTAAAGGACTGTACCTAAGTGGCTAATCGTAAATTTTAAAAACTATATATCTACCCAAAATTATTGTTATAAATAGGAAAAATGTAATGTCAAAAACTTGAAATTTGCACCACAAATTTACTGTAATTTAATTCTTTTTGCCAATTTTGGTACCTAATTCACAATAAAATTGAAAAAAACCAAAACTACCGAAAATAATGGAATATTATTAGATAAATCAGATAATAATACTACCAACTTTGCTTAGAATTGTTTTTTAAATTAAATACCATAAGGTATTTCATACAACAGTCCTAATATAGATTCAATATCAGATAATTACTACAAATCAAAAATAATAAACAATTTTTTAAAAAATTTCCAAAATATAAAGAATAAAACTCCTTCGGAAAATTGAACTTATCTAATATTAGATGGGGGTGGGGTTTCTTAGTTAAAGAAAATTTGATCCAATATACTAAATGTATATATTATATATATATATATATATATATATATAAAATAAAACCCAAATTCACAAAAATGTATGTCAGCAAATACGTATTTCACTAACAAAGTCTGTGTTTTACACTGAAGATGTAACTAAATCATATTATTTGTTATAAATTAAGTTATACAATCGATTTAAATTGATAATATATAGATTATAGGTGTAATTAGTATATTATCTAGGTATTTTAATATTATGTAGGTAATAAAAATTCGATTATAATTCAAATTTTTTTTGGTACGCGTTATATGGTAATTTTTTACTATTTTTAGCAGTTCAATAATTTTATAATAAATAATCAATACCCACCTAAAAAACCATAATTAAAAATATATAGACGACCATGCATTTTACATATTTATGTCATTTATATGGTAGGTATATAGATAGGTTTACATATTTATACAACATACCATCTCAATATTTGCGAGTAACATTAACCCTACTTAGTTTAGTTTTTTAGTTTAGTTTTTAATCTCAAAATCATGAAATTTTTTAAATTACTTTAAAAATTTTCAAGCCAGGTTGTCAATTTTTTTTATTTTTCTTGAATTTTAGACGGGGTTGCTTTTGTTCTGCAGTGTTCGGAACTTTCACTTGAAAATTCAAATAGTTCCCGTTCTTTTAAAAATATAAACGTGTTCATTTGGTCAGTCATATTAATTAGGTAATCAATATTAAATATTTTCAGACCGTTCAAATAAAATGACATTTTACATTTTAATTATATAATATATTTATATATAATATATTTATATATACTATAATTTCTGTGGTATTTATATATAATTACAATTTATAATTTATATAAATATACACATAAAATCCAAATGTCATTCTGAAATGCGTAAGGGTACATTTTTCTTATATTATTATTAATACATTAATATAGAAATTAATATACCTTACTCATATCCGAATGGCATTTGGGTTTTACGTATTATATTTATATAAATTGTAAATTGTAATTATATATACCTAAATCTAACAGGAATTATAGTGGAATGTTAATATATATTATAAATTAATATGTAAAATTTAATTTAATTTAAACGGTCTAAAAATATTTCAAATTTCTTAAATATCCTTAATGTCGTTCACATTCACGTTCTGTTTTAAAAAAAAGTGACATTAATTTGTCGTTCACAAAATATGAATGTAAACGCAATGTATTCAGGTGTTCTTTGCAAACACTATTTTTATAGTAAAATAGAGACAACTTGTGATTTGACAATCATCATATGTACCTACTCGTATATTTATGTTTTTAGTAGTGTATTTTTATAAACCATAAGAATATGTAATATTTATAAAATATTACAATATCAAAAGTCAAAATAATATTAAGCTTAATCTATAATAAAACTATTGTAGTTAATATTTATTTTATTCGTCATGTTTTTATAATTAATTTTGTAAATTAAATGTATAATTTAGGTTTAAATGCAAATTTTATAAAAAAAATTACCTAATTATTTACTTTTTCTGACATATTAAATGAGTTTTTAATGTTAATTTTAAGTTTTAATATTTTTTCTTCTAAACATGAATTATAATTTAAATTAGGTATAATAGAAACTTAACTTAAATTATTCATACATATGGGTCATGAGATATCCAAAATATTGAGTGTCACTGAATATTTTAGTGATAATTTATATTACAGATAGTATTAACCCTCTTTTAACATTCTAATAATATAACCGTAAATTGTTTTTTATTTTGTTGCTAAGTGTAGTACTAAATATATTTATAAAACTAATTTTAAGTTAAAGATTTCTTGATTGTAGAAATATGGGGGAAAAGGTTGGTGAATAGGCCTATAAATAATTTAAATACCTATTCATATATATTATATAATATTAATAAATATAATTAAATTATATTATTTAATATAAATATATATATATATATACTCGTATATATTAGGGTAAAATAGAAAAAGAGGTTTTTAGGTTAATGGATTGTGCCAAATATTACTTTCATTATGTCTATAAGGATTTAAAAACACATGAAATCACAATAACTCTCTCTCTCTCTCTCTTTCTCTCTTTCTCTCTCTCTCTCTCTCTCTCTCTATATATATATATATATATATATTTATATACACATAAATCTACAATATTATAAAAATTTAGTTATGATTATTTTTTCTGTACATTATACTTATTATATTAACAGTGATAATATTAAATGAATTACAAAATAAAATGTTGAAGGATTATGTAAACCATAGATAATATTACAATAATTAATAACTAGGTATAGATTTTAGATTTTGAGCGCAGCAATGATTGTATTAGTTTTACAATGATGTGTTTTATTTTTCATTTTTTTATGTATAGATTTTTTCGGACAGAAGTAGTAAAGTAAGAGTTTTCTGATGTAGATATTTTTGATAAGACATCCGTTCTAGTTGGTATTTTATACGAAACATTTTTTGATTTTCTAAATAGTTGTCAAAAGCGTAAAAAAAAACTACCTTTCATATGGGAAATATGAAAAGTTGTTATAATTTGAAAATAACAAATAAACTTGTCATGGTTACCGATTGTATAGATAATTAGATATTATATTGACATATAATATTTATAACTACCTACCAGAAGGCCGAAAATCAATATAAATTGGAAAATTAAAATACTAGAAACTTGAAATTTACATAAAATATTTACTAATATATTTTTATAAGCAATATAGCACTAAGTATATTGACGTCGTATATTTTACTAGCCATATAAATGCTAATAGTAATACTCATTATGTTATATATACCAAAGCTTCTCTCAAAACGTTTCATTGAAAGAATGAATTTATCATTGTTTTTAAATTCAATATATTTACTACCAGTATTCTATACCCAACGAGCGAAATGCTTCCATCCACTACTGATCAGCTTTTTTTATTATAATAAAATAGAAACGATTTTACAGACCACTCAATTTCCCTTTAAAATACACAAGTCGCAACTTTCCTACATCCTTTAGGTATTTTTATTGTTTTTATTGGAAAAATGCATAACATCTATAGGATTTTTCAATTTCCCTTCCATCGATATTTCACCAAAATTGACCATTCAAAAAATTAAATATTGATTTTTCAAGTTTTCGGAAATTTTAAATTTTACTCGATATTGAAAATACCGATACTTGATCATATAGTTAATCTAAAGGATCGATGCATTTTTTAAATCTGTATACTGTATTGGACATTTTTATTGATAAACAGAAAGCAGAACATTCAAAATGGTAATGAGATCACAGTTCCTCCTGGTATTTTTTGCAACTATAAGTCCTAATTGTAACTATTTTTAAGAAATCTTGTGTATTTTTAAATTATATTGACGAATATCTTCAATTGCAGGAGATGCTTCGTCTTTTTTCGTTCATAACTGGTGGTTAATATATAGATAGACACGAGTGTGTCCATTGATAGGCGCTTCTGCAATACAATTTATTTTTATTTTACGAGGATTAAAAAATAATAATTATACAGTAGCGGATCGTGGGTGAAATATCTATCTGATGGTACACAACTAATAATTACTACGGATTAATAACAAATATATTAACAATACTATATTATGTAATTTTTTTCTAAAATATCAATATAATCGGTAGGTACTGTAATAACGAACGTGATGCTATTCATTTTATGAAGAACAAACCTCCACTCACGGCAAAATAGATAGGTATGTCAGCAACAATACGAATTTTAGTCCGATATGCGTATTCCCTCTTTTTCCCATATATTAGGTTCTCCGTTTTTCATTCCATTTTGTGGTGACAGCTTGGAAATGTATGCTCGATATAATTCCTATTGTAACCAATGAGAGACGGAGAACTTAATACACGGTGAAAAGTAGGGATACTTCACAGAGATGTGCGTATCACAATGTTGCTGACATACCTATCTATTTTGCTATGTCTACACTCATATAAAACATAATTCAATTTACCTTATGCCTATATAACCTAGATAAGTGATATCCTGATAACATCTGAAAATGGGTAAATAATAACTGCATCAAACGACACACAGAATAGTTATATATATACGTAATTGGTGGTTCAAATTATTTTTTTGCGTCATGCTATATAATTTACATGGTGTATTTTTCCCCGGAGACGGAATAAAATACAACTGCGTGTGAGTAAATGGCGTATTTTACATGCATTTTCCAAGTGTGCGCAACGACAGCGCTTGCGGTAGCGTCGAGACAGTGGCTGAGACCACTAGGTATATCATCTATATATAAATCACGAACTTGATATAAATCAGTCCGTAATATAAATCTATCTATATGTAATCTATGGCCGCGGCCGACCCGCTATCAGCAACAACCATAAAACGATACAGCGGTGCGATGCGTAATATCATAGAACATTATAGAATAGAACTTAGGTTAGAAATAGGTGATAACAGTATGTTTACAAAAACTGAGGACCGGCCTTGAAGTTATCATCGAACGTAAAACTGAGAACCTGCCCTGAAGTTAGTAACGTTAATTCTGCTATATTATTATATACATTTTATGCATTGATTAATGCAAGCATCTTCAAATCACTGATTATTAATTGTGATTATAGTACAATATCTGTTATAAAAATTTGTCATCAGCTGTTATTTTCAACATCCAATGTCACCCATTTACTTTACACTGGAAATATAGGTAGTGACATAGCCCTGGTAATATGTAGGTACAATAATAATATTCACGAACACGATTATTAGTAAAACAGCGATAAATAAATAATCATTTTATATTGTTTACAACAAAAAAACATTTATTAAAAATATTATCTTGATAATCGTTGACACTGAAAATGGGTATATATAACAATAACATTAGATTTTTTCTGATTGAAAAGTTGTTTCTGGAAAAAAAATCAACATCATTGTAAAACCACTAGCTTCCTTGCGTCTCTCATAATTTAAAATTTTAATTCAAAGAAAAGCTGAAATATTTCTTAAAAAAGCCCTATTTACTGTATATAATTAAAATCTTTAACAATTAAATGTAAAATTTTAAAATATAGTATTACCATAGACAAATCGGTAATCGTATTTTTAATTCTTAGCTATATGCATAGTTTTGTTATTTTATTTTTGTTCTGAGAATATTTAAATTTATTTTGATTTTATGTCACATAGTATTTTATATAAACTTTAAATTGAGAATTATCATTTAGATTTTCAGCGGAACGAGAAATTATTGATTTTGCTATGATGTTTTATGAATTTTTGGGTAGATGGAGTCGAAAATGAGTTTTGAAGTTAAGAACTTTTTTCGTTTTTGATAGTAAATTTGTTGGTACTTTTCAGAAGTCTTTTTTTGATTTTTCCAATAGTTTCCTTAAGTGTAAAGAAAAACGAACATATATAACGGAACATTTTAGTTTTAGATTCTGAGCTGAGTGAAGGAGCTATTGATTTTACAATGATGTTTATTTTTTTTTCTGAAAATCACATTTTGACCAAAAGACTTGGTCCAATTTTTACACACGTACCAACATTTTATAAATAAAAAATTATTACTATGGTTACTATATAAATTATACATAATTAAGTATGCCCATATATATATTATTGAAATAATATAAACTTATGGTGACGTCGTAGTTTTTTTTTACAATACCTACTAGTTAGTCTATCGATGTCTATTCAATTTTGTAATAAATTGTAAATAAAAATTTAATAGAAAACAATGATTTAACATTGCATTTAATAAATCCGCCAACAATATCCTACTCGATGAACAAAGTGTTTCCATTCACTAATGGCTGTCTTGAAAAAAATCAAATTATTTTGCAAAAAAGTATTGGTTCCACTAAAAAAAGAGTTCACATCAATACAGGACACAAAGTTAAAACATTAGAGAGAACATAGTATAGTTAATAAATATGCTGAAAAGTTATTTAAAAAAATCACGTATATAAATAAGGGTTAATACAATGGGGTGAGCACTGAATATTATATTGGGTACCAGCAGCATACAGCGTATATTAAAATGGTTACCGTACTATATGGTTTATAGGTAGGTATATTGTACAGGGCCGTTCTGAAGAAAGGTTTTTTTTTTTGGGTGTGGGGGGGGGTGTGTGAAAATGTAAAAGAGATTATATAATACTTCTCTTCAAAACATACAATAAGTAAAAAAAAAAAAGAAGATAATTAACTTTTTTCCCATTTTGCTGTCTACAATCCTAATAATTTATAGTTTGCTGACTTAAAACTCCAAAATACGTGAATGAGCAAAAAAAAAAAAAAAAAGCCATAGACTTTTTCTTTTATTTGCCAACTGAATTTAATTTTGCCGACTGCCACCCTCGGGACGGCCCTGATATTGCAATCGCTATATTAACAATACATAGTTTTGTATCTTTCATATTTTTTAAAGTAATAAAACGTAATCCACTTAAATAACACAGGTTTCAGAATTGCTAAAAATTATGCTGAAATCAATTGTGTTCACATGTATGGTATACGTATAGTGTACAACGTATATGATCTAACCACTCGTGCAAATAACACAAGTGTGCAGAATTGATTTTTTTCCCACTTTTATATTAGGTACAATATTATATTTTATTAAAATGTTTTAGGTATAGGTACTTTTATCGTTTATAATTCTTATTAAAAGCTAAACGTTCTAAAGCTCTCTAGGCGGCCTCTTACGTTGAAAGAAGAAAAATACGAATTCTTATTAAATAATAAATAGGTATTTAAAAAATAAAAATAACGTATTTTCAGCAGTATGATAGATAATAACACACTTAATAATTAACACTCGTATTATATTATACCTATTATACTGTGGAAATTGATTTGGGATTTTTTTTTTAATATTCAATAAAAAAAAAAAAAATACGAAATATTGTAACGAGACAAATTTTTTATTTAAACATTTATATCTAAACTAAAATCATTTTACAAAAAAAATAATAAACACGTAATATAATGCAATAAAATTTCATTATAATAATCATAAAAATAAACAAATATATATATATAATATAACAATTGGAATTTGGATATAATCTTCTATAGAATGTACTTTTGTGTACAAAGAATGTTTGGTTAAGCAATGTTTTATAAATTATTACTTAAAGCTTTAAGACAAGCTCCCTTTTTACAACAGTTTCCTTCTCCTTAGTATTCAGTATTTAACTTGGACCCTTATGATAATAACCCTGTGTAAATGTCAACTATAGTTAAATATTATTATACTAACAATGTAACAAACAATAGAAAACTATTTGATTTTATATTAATAGGTATTTATATTTATGTTAAATACGTAGATAATGTTTTCCTCTGTGAACATTGTTACAAAATTAAATAATTATAATAAATTATAATACATATATATATATAATGACTGCAAGACATCAATATCCAGCCTTATCTAATGGTGTGGAGGAGGTTAAACAAATATATAGTATTTGCTGTAGTAAGTTAAAGACTTAATATCATAAACTGCAGTGATAATTCAAATAATATACAGGTAAATTTGCCTAAATTCAAATAATACTGAACAGTTTTAATTAATAAATTTTAATACATATTTGCAATGCAAGTTATAAATTATTATATTTAATATTTTTAATTTTTAAATATGGAACTGCGCCAAAAAAATAATAAATAGGCATGGTAACTGTCCTAAAAGTAACATAGTGAATTTCCTTAAAACTATAGCCTGCCACTATATTACTCATTTTAAATATTTTTTCTCTCTTAAAATGATAACTATTAAGCGTTATATTTCTATACCTATATGCTGCGGATATTAATTTTGCAGATTAAAAGTTTTAATACAATAAAAAAACTCATTTATCTACATTTAATGTGGGTTGATTTTAACTTATCACCCACAACATAATATATGTATATTGAATTACATCTCTTTGAAGGGAAGAGGAGAATAGGAAGCCTAAAAAAGAGGCGGGAAGGTATAATAGAGAATGGTATGCGGTGGCTGGGTGTAAGTGAAAAAGATGTGGAAGAGCGAGCTCTGTGGAAGTTAAGGACTAAGGTGGGTCGATCCTAAATAGTTGGGAGTGAGGGCGATGAAGAAAAATAATAATTAGGTAGGTACATCAAAATAGAGTGACTATAATATACTGTATATTATATAACGACAATTTATGTAGGTTTATGAGTTTACCTATATAAAATATTGTATGAAAATGTTTTAACCGAACACATATAATAATACAATGTCATAGTACTTGGTAAGTAGTATGAAGATTAGAATATAGATTATCTTTTATAATTTACAAAAAATATGTTTTACGTACAACTGTGTAGAACAAATTTATCTCTTTATATACGTAGCCACGTAGATATTGTGTATTTGTTACAACCAGTATGTGATCCGTATTTCGAAATGAAATATTGAGTAAAAAGGAATTTTAGTACGTGCCTATATTATATGTATAAGATAATAAATTCTTGATTCCCAATAGTTTTGTAAAAAAAATTTGGGCTACCCAGTATCAGGGTTGGGCAAATTGTTGTATAAAAGTTTTATGCGTGTCAACGTATAATACGTACGTATTATACGTTTTATACATGTATAAAAAGGCATTTTTTCAAACAGAAAATTAATATATTTTTTTTTATAAATTGAAGTCCAATATGTACCTACAATGGTTAATATAATGTATTTATTATGTAACACTATATTACTATAGTTCATTATAGTATATATATATATCATATTAATTTAATTTTTCATTCAAGAAATAAGTTAATAACAAATATTAATTTATGACAATTTGACTATAAAATATAAACTATAAAGTACGTGCAAGTATTTAATACAAATATAATAGAAACATTAGTTTGTTTACAATATAAATTATTTTTCTTTTTGCAAAATTATAGTAATCTATAATATTAACTAAAAAATAAAAATTAAACTATTAATATTTAATATATAAGTCCGATAACTATTCTAATTTCTTAATCATAAATTTTAAATACGGCTAAATCCTTGGTTCCAAACATTATGTTTAGGCCGATCTCCGAACGACATTATGAACTTAACTTAAATATTAATATTTAATAATGAAAAATAAATACTAAATAAAAAAGTTTTTACTATATTTTTGGCAATTGAGTGAATAAATGATAGCGTTATAAACTGTTTCTATTATCAAAGACGTGTTTTGTAGACAAGGACATTATCAGTATGGGAAAAGAGATAATACAATTTAAAAATTTAAAATTCAGTTTTCTACATAATCCGTGTGTTCCTAAAATCCATCAAATGGAGGGGAGGTAATCAAGTGGATTGCTTTATCAGCAATCTGCTATTATACGGCTGGTCGAATATAAAACCAGATGGATTTGATAAGAATTGTTCGCGGGAACAGTTACAGATACAAATATTGATAAAGTGGCGTATTTAATACACAGTACCTACATATATTGTGGTAATTCTGTGCCTATTATATTCTAATTGCATAATTTTGTGTCTATATTGTATTTACTTTTTCTATGATTCGTGGTTAATGTTAATTTAAAATGGAAATTATATTCACCCATTCGAACTGTGTTTACATAAAAAATTTAGAAGTAGAAACGATTTTGTCATCATTTGTTAATGGTTTGTTTATATTTTTGTAATAAGTGGAATAGTAGCAGGGACGTTTTCATAATATTTTTTCAGTGTATACGTTTCAAAATAAAGTATACTTATACACACTACAATTGAATAATAATAATACATTATCATATTAATAGAACAGAAAATATCGCTCACGATTTACTCTTGGCAGTGGTATAGATACGATATTTTCTCGGGAGCTGGAGGTTTAGATGTTTTATATATACATATATATATATTATATTTATATGTACATTAACAGTGGCGTAGTTCATTTATATTTGATATTAATATTATTATAAAAACAAAAAACATCAAAATCTGTCTTTATTAGGTACCTATATAGACAATCTTGTTATCAAGTATGAATAACAGCTATAAAACTATCTTATGTTTTTGTGAGGAAGAAAGTTTCTGGGGGGAGGGGGGCGGGTTATACATGTTAAACCACTCCTTTAAATACTCCACTAACTCTAGGTATCGAGACATTCTATAGACGTTTATTTTTTGATTATTGTATAACAAAATATTTTAAACTTATTAAATCAATCAATAATCAATCGGTATTTTGGTATTGAGTAACTTGTAGAATTATTTGTATATAAATCAATAGGCATCTACTATTTATGTCCTAAACTCCTAATCATTCGTACCTATTGATAGTATCTGTTAAATATTTATTATCAATTATTGATTAGATAAAGATAACTATTGTGGTTGATTGTGGTTATAAGAAATGACCAACATGTTCCATCGCTTTAACAAAAAATACGTTCCTGAATTCTAATCAATCTGCTGAACAATCCGCTACATCCGTAGATGAATTTAGGAACACACGGAGTATGTATGTATAAAACCTTAATGTAAGTATAACATGTGATATAATACGTCTCAACCCTGCCCAGTGTTTATGATAATATTAGGTATATGTCCACAATTTTTTCTAAATTTGTACTATTATATAATTATATGTATTAAGTATATATATTGTTATTATTTTAGGACTTTGTACTATATATATATATATAGACTACTATATATATATGCGAGTATACGACGACAACAACTAGATTGATATCTATAATATACAATATAATATTATAATTCTAGACGGTCCGAGCGAATATATCTCTTATCAGTCGTATCCATGTAGATCCTTATGGACTTATATAGAATTTTACCGAAGGAAGTGGTGGATCCACGATGTTAGTTTTAGAAAATTCAATAGGTATATAATTATCGTATAATTTTTCTATAGACTTACTAATTCAAAATATATATAATAAAAACATTTTTAGTGATGGGGTTCAAACTTTCAAAGTCTTAGACGCCCTAATCGTAACGTTCCTGATATGGTTTGTCATATATACATATTATTATATTATTAACATGTATATATGTCTATATTATTATATATGCACAGTAATTTTATCTTATTTTATTTGAATCTGAATTGATTTAAATTAATTTAAATTAAATCTGATGAAACCCATAATTACAAAGAAATAATAATATACAGAACATAGATGATACTACCTATACAATATAAAAAAAATATACAAATTTATGTAAAAATGAACAATGTTTTATTAAACATGCAAAAACAACATTTTCAATAACTAAAAGTGGGTAGCTCGTCAGCCAAACGCATCATACGGCAAAGAGATTGATTAAGACCATAATTCGTATAATTATTAATAATTCGAGACAGCATTATAAAAGGAGTGTATGAACGCATGAATCGACGGGAAACTATCTACAATTAATACAATACAGAAGAGACGATGAATCCACTGAGCCATCAGTTAGTTTCCGTAGAAATGTCAAATGAGCAGCAACCCTTCGACCTACTAAAGAATTGAGATCCAGTTTATATATAGATGTATAATGGTGTAGAAGATGATCTGTGTTTGAAATGTACGCAGCGAACGGCAAGAAACGTCGTTGAACAAGCTCTAATTGTATATATTGAGTTTGATAAAATCTGGAATTTTAAATACCTTGTAGTATGTAAATTATAATTGAAGCTCGGACGTTGATGCCATAAAAAACCTATAAAAATGCTCAAAAAAAAAAAAAAAAAAATGCACTTATGATATTGTAAAACACAAAAAATACCCTAAACACCTTCAAAAATGACCTTAAAAAGTTTAATTTATAATCTAAAAACATAAAAAATAAAAAGTTTTTAATTATTTAAATTATATATTGTATTTGGTATAGGTATATGTATTATATTTATACGATGTATTTTATATTTCTTATTTGCAGTTGTTCTCAAACTTTTTATAGTGTAATGTAAATTTTTACATTTTTTACCATTTTAAACTAAGATGTATGCACAAATATTAAATTATAAGTCGAAAAATATATTTCACGTAAAATAATAATAAACTCCTGATTTTTCTACCGATTATTTAAAAATAGTTGAAAAATGACCTAACATTACAAAAATGTCCAAAAAATAAAAAAAGCCAAAAAATGCAAAATAAATATTAGTTATTTAGATTCGTATATTATTTAATCATATTTTTAACTAGGAAAGCATCACCTAAGAAAAAACGCAAAAGTTAACATCTATATAATTATAACATAATATATAATAAATGTATTATGTAATATTTATAAAATGTATAATATAACAGTCACAAGTTTATTTTAATATGTATTTTTCATTTTTTAGAATAATTGGGTATAGGTACCTAGTGCTTACATATATTCACTATATCTATCTATAATAATTATATATTTATTATATGACTATCCTATATTACCTACTAGTTATAGTATTTATAATTTACACACATGACCAAATATAAACTATTATTTATTTAATATATATTATTATATATATATATATATTATTATAATAATTTGCTTATTCACGTTTTGAATGAAGTATTTTGGAATTTTGTCGGAAAATTATGCAACAATAAAGTATTTTTTGGAATTTTAAGTCGGCAAACTATAGGTAAATTGTTAGAATTTTAATTGAAAAATTAAAAATTTAATTATAATAATTTCATTAGCAAATTAAAATTTGCTTATTTTAAGTTTTTGAAGAAATATTATTTTTTTGACATTTTTACCATTAGATTTCATCCTTGACTATATTTTGATGTTTTCTGTCCTCAGAATTTATTGTTATAAGATTCTGTTTGTAATCCCAACTTTTAATTTGACGCCACATCGATTGCATTACAAAAATACCCAAAATACCATTCCACCATACGTACAGCCCGTACAGAGGTGTCATTTCAGTTTTTTTTTTCGGGTGTGCGAGTTTTAAGCAGGCAAATTTTAACATTTCACCGGGCCATTTTTCACAAATCTAATGCTATGGAAAATGCTTCTTAAAAAATGTAAATAAGCAAAAAAAAAAAACCTAACTTTTTTTGGTTGGCGTAATTATATTTTATGACAGCTCATTAGAGCATTGGCAGGCCACTTTTTAAATTAATGGTGGTACCGTTGCACACCTTGTCCCCCAAATGACGCCCCTGCATACGTATCTATTAGAGTTGTGTTAAACCCCCCATAAAATAAAAATAAAGAATGAAATATATGTTAAATTATAGTGATTATGATTTATTTTTTAATTTTTTATCGACATGTATCGATAATATTCTCTGTAATACCATATATTTGTTACTAACTGTTACTAATGTAAAATTTACATTTGTAAAATGTAAATTTTACTATTTTAGTACTATACATGATAATTGATATTATATTCTACTTTATGGATGCGGTTGGTAGGCATAGGTTGATATATTATTATTATGGCGAAGTACCCAAAATTGTACGGATATAGGACGTAGAAACGAGCATGTGATATCTAAATGTCATTGAATCTATGCCTGATTATAACCGATTAACCTATACATAGTTTGAATGATAAAATATAAATATAATAAATTATTATGTTATTGGAAATAAATGGGTATTTAGTAACGAGTTAGTTACCTACCTAGTTACTATTCCCATAGTAAATACTAAACGTAAACATTTTTTTTTTAAAGTATAATATTTATACGAGAATGTAATAACTGGCGTAATGACGAAATGATGATTTATGACCGTTTTGTATAGGTACGATGATACTTGTGTTCGAAAAATCTAGCACGAGTAAAGAAATATGTTTTAGCGATATCGAAAAAAATATTTGTTCGATACGAGTATATACAGGTGTCGATGATTTAGTGGGTATTAAAGGGCCAAATAAAGACCATATACGCATGATTTAGAAGTAGCAAAATATTATGAGACTGAATTTATTAGTCTAAAAAAAAAAAAGTATAAAATATAGTATAAGAGTATAATAAGCGTATAAAAAAATATACCGGTAAAATAATGGAATCAACGTCTTGCATTGTATTTAACGGTTATGTAAACGGACGAAAAGTAACAGCAAGCTAGTAAAATATATTTTGCCTAATCGATCATTGTTTATAGGTACAAAATCACCAAGAAATTGATTAATTTCTAGTAGGAATTACGTAAAAGGACATAACGTATAATAGATTATAGATATATAATAAATAATAATATATAGATATATTGCACTACTGCAGTATAAAATGACTTGGCGATATTTAATTAGGTATCTTTAATTAAAGATAGTTGTGACTTGTGAATCAATATATAGGTTATTTTGATTAGGAATATCTATTATTTATTTCGAACACTATCCAATAAGTACTACTACTGTTATTTTTACTACCTCTCAGTGTGCAAAAATATAAGTATACCGGCCGACCTACTAATCGTTAATCGTTCGAAAGTCTCGTGTAGACCTATACATTATATACTATTATAACAGTGAATATATAGTGTTTAGAAGTGGTTAACTGTAGTTGGCTAGTGTGAACATAATAATATGACGTTTATTGAACGTGGATTCTTATTTTGTATAGCTTGGCCGATACATGACTCAATGTTACATATTATTATGTATATTATACTCGTTTAATATACGTGCTGATAGTGCCAACATAGATACACGGTCAAGGACGGATCCAGGGATGGGTCTTGGTACTTTATAAAATTTTTTCCTATGATAAATGATAATAGCATAGAATTGAAGGTTTAAATTATATAAATTATATAATTATTTAAAAGGTTTACCTCTCCTGATATTAACTCTGGATTCATGCCTGTACACCGGTGGATAACTCGTGTAAATACTCCATAAAAATGCGTTTTTGATAATGTGTAAAATAAGGCGGATTTATATACTTTATTTAATAATAATCATAAAACAATAAAGAAAATTACGAACATTTTTGTCGATCCGGAATGTGAACTCGTCGAGCATTCTCTAAAATTTGAATCGGTCAGGGACAGTTCCAGGGACTTGTTAAGAATAGGGGCCATGCGTCCACTAAAAAAAAATGTTTTTATAAAATATTTAGGTACCATTTATCTGAATATCTATAACTATAATCTTAGGTATATCTTAGAACCCGAGGACCTATTCCTGGAGCCGTCACTAAAATATATTTATAACGGTGTATGTAATATTGACAATTTATAGTTTAGGACTATATAATATATACTTAATATTTATTTTTCAAAATGTATATGCCATAGGTAGGTATGCATTATTTTATAATATGAATTGCAATAATTTTAATTTAATTAAATGTGTGAAATTTGTAATGCTTATATTTTATATTTTAAAAAAATCATCAATTTTTATTATATTCATATAATTTGAGACTATTTTCAATTTACCAATAAAAACAGTGGTTGAATTGGGGTGGGAGGGACGCTGGAGGACTGAGTACCCCTTCTATTTTTTCAGAAATTTGAGCGTACCTCTACTATTATTTTAAAGAGGAACGCGGAGGACGGTATTTGATTTTTCACTTTTCATTGAAAAAATACATGCGTAAAATTAAATATAATAAATATACGTTTCAAATTATAGGAAAATATAATTATACAAATAATGAGTATATTTTATTTTCACAATAAGTTTATTATGAAAGTGTAATAAAACTGATAAACACGTCCAATACTGTAAGTACCCGTACCTGCTACCTACACACAACCACACAACAATAATACAACTTTGAACTTATTTTATCCACACGATGCCTGTATAGTACAGTGCCCATACCGGGACAAAGTATAAGTACACATAGGTACTTAATTATTTTATATAGCCTAATATAGCCTTTGGGAAATTTCTGGACGATCTTCAATAATTTTATTATCTGAATACTAAAAGTGACAACAAAACTGATATCTATGTAATAAGTAATAACTATGCAGGGGTGCGTTCGAATATTCGGAGTTAGAGTAGAGTAGTGTAGGGTGAGTTGGGTAAAGTAGATAAGAATGAAGTAGAGTTTAATCACAGAATAAATTGATATCACAGCAATAAATTGATATCCGAACAATGATACCTAATATCTTTTGATAAGTGACCCGCGAACACGTTTATAATTTAAAACAAGGATTTTAAGTTTTTTTATATTCAAAAATGGAACAAGATGATTCAACAATATTTTTAACTGTAAATGTAATGGGAAAATCACTGAATAATCTACTACGAACAACAAAAAATATACTTTTAAACAATAATTTTTAAATTGTGCAGAAGCTGACCAACCCTGATATATATAATTGATAATACCTGCACACAGTAATTTCTGAAATATCATTGCAGAATGAAGGTTTTTCAGGACAGGTCTTATTGCTATATTTTAATGAATCTGTTTGTTCAGGCTGTTTATTTTTCAATATATTTAATATGTATTTATTTAACTGTACTTCATCTAATAAAATAAGAGTAAAAATGTTTACAAATTATAGTTATATAGGTCTTGGTCCAA